>APFE031277584.1:0-12172 GCA_000404065.3 Pinus taeda | reverse complement strand
AAAACATCCTAGTGGGTGTTCATTTAGTTTAGTATGGATAATGAAATTGGAAAAGGCAATGACAAAGGCTTTGGGATGGCGAAATGGCACTTTTGGCACTTTTATTTATGAATAATGGAAATTAGGAGAAAAGGAAGGTGAAAGGTCACAGGTTGTATGTGAGGAGGAAAATGAAAGAAAATAATGGAAATTGAATAAAATATAGGCCTCATTGATAAATAAGCTTCTAAGGATCAGTTGACAAGCTTTTGTTCAAGCTTTTGATAGGTTTTGGTGGAGCTCTCTTCTATTCTCTCTCTCTCTCATACTCTTGGACACGAGTTTTATTGGAGCACTCTTAATGTGGTAGTGACATGGAAGACATGACATGGCAAGGGAACCAAGTGCAAAGTTTTGGTTGGTTCTCAATGTTTCAACAAGACAACTTCTGAATTCTCGAGACTCGCACCGGGATTGGTTTGGTAGAATTTTTCCTTTTATTTTAATTTTTTCAAGTAGGACTATACCAAGCCATGAAGGAATCCTATGGTGTAGGGTAGGTGGGTAGCATGCACATGAGATTAAATCCATGATCTGAATTCATAAAAAAAAAGAGAAAATGTTGACATTCCGAAAATGGTCTTCCTTCACACGTAATAGGTTATTTGGTTATTTGGGCCTTCAGGTATATATAAATTTAGTGTATTAAAGTTTAACCTTGGATCTAAATATAAATTAGTAGGTGAACAACCTATTAAATTTCTTCTCCCTGCACTTGGTCATATGGATTCCATTAAGGCCCCTAGAACTGAAGTGTTATATGAAATTGCATATAGGAAATTTGAATTTTTAAAAAAGAATTTGTTTTTTTTATTTTATGAAAATATGCTAATGTTTTTGACCCTTCATTTAACTAACGCATTCACCGATGACAAGTGGTGGGAATGCATGGCCTCATTTTGCATGAGATCCCATTTATAGAGTACCTATAAAAACTTGAAGTATTAGGAGAACAACAAATATGACAATAAGCTTTTATAAATATTTTTCTATATGCACTTCCATATATACATGTGTGGATTTTATATATGCATGTTTTTATATTTGTTTGCAATTACAAAAGTCACACACATACAAATTTTTTCTTTCATCTATGTGCACTTTAATATATGTGTGTATATAAAAATTGGTAGCCAACATGAGCATTGTAGGTGGGACCTTAATTTACAAACAAAACTATGCTTACATATAATGAACGTGTTAATAGTTGAGCATTTGTGTGAAGTATTAATCTTGGAAGGTTAGATACATTTGTCTTTGTTTGTTGTTCATCGTCATGAAGAGTTACTTGTTCAACAATGAAGGCTTTGGTCTCGGCCAACCTTTGTTGTTCTACTCTCATTTCGGCTTAAAATATTTTCCTTTCAATGACCTTGGCTTTAAGCCTTTTCTCTTTATTTATGGCCTTTCAAAGGGCCTCTACTTTTGAAGGGCATTTTTTTTTTTCCCTTTGACTTATTTTGGGGTAGTGGATGGGAACCAAGTCATAATATTCTCTATGTTGCATTTTGTTCCATAACTCTTCATATGTGAGCATGTCTTGGAACACGAGTTCTTAGGGAGAGACTAATGTTCATGTGGATGTAAGAGTTTCATATACTTGGAATGCTCTTTAACTATATGATGGGGGTTGTGTCTTTTCAAAATTCTTGTGAGGAGCTCAAGCTCCTTTTTTTCCTGACCAAGGAAACTTTGCCAGATCATAGTTGTCTATTTTGATAGTGAAGCCCAACCATGACCTTGTATTGATGTTTACTAAAAATAATGTTATCCCAACTTCCATAGTCTGATCGATATATTTTAACATATAAGTATTTGAAACTTATTTTATGCATGCCCATCCTGTACCTTTTATGGTCTTTATTGCCTGTTATTATGTCATGTCATGTTATGTATATGTATATTTTATGATTATGGTAATGGTGTCGATGTCAGTTGCATCACCCGAATTAGGCGAATTGGGGATGTTTCAAGTCCCAATATATAAGTATCAAATTCTTGATACAACATCATTGGTGATTGATTTAACCCATACAAGGAATTTTTTAGCATTCATATCGATTCTTTCTTTCCTTTCACAACAAATCCTTCTAGTTGTTTCATGTAGTTTTATTCTTCTAGATCCCCACAAAGGAATGTTATGTTCACATCCACTTGTTCTACTTCAGGATAAAAAACAATACAATAGATATAAGAAATATAATAGAAGTAAACTTAGGAATGAGAGAAAAAATATCAACAAATTTAATTCCTTGTAACTGGGAATAACCCTTTGCTACTGGCTAAGCTTCACATTTCTCCTTTTTTGACAACTTGTTTGTACCATGTGTATCCTTAATGCCTTGTAAGTTAGGAGAATGTTGAAACTATCCTCCTTGTCCTAATGATAATATATCCTTCTAAAAATTTTTTATATAAGGGGAAAATTTTACAGGACTCCAATGGTGTAAAGATATGAGTTTTTCACCATTGGGAAAGGTTCAATTCCATTCAGGCTTCCCTAGACCCATGGGACACCTTAACTGGCTGAACTTGTGGTTACACCCAAAGAGAGGATGAAAGATTGAAATGACCTTAGCTCAAGTGGCTTGGTGAAAATTTGGTTTCCCAAGTTTCATTAGTTAAAGTATCAATGGACATGTTGTAACTGGCATATTTGAACATTTATAAAGTAGTTGTATCTAGTGTATAGAATTAATGAAATAGTTGTATATGGTGTAATAGAAACATATCTAATTGATGCTACCTATTCTCCAAAAAAAATAGTTCTTACTGCAAAAAGTAATAATACAGTTTCCTCAAAGGTTTAAATCATTAAACATAATTATAAATTTAGTTTATCCATATTTATAAAGATTCTAACACCAAAACATAATTATAAGGGAAGTATGCCTTAGGTGCATCGTGCAATATTTAAGTATAGGGCATATAAATGTCTTATTTTAAGATAGTTTAAAGACAATGACAATGTGTTGATTCTGTCATAGGATTTACCCTTGAAATATAATACACTAGAAGCTTTGTTTCAATAAGATTTGTTGTACACTGGGACATGATAGTGCTTTGTGTAGCTTCTATATGTCTTACTTGATAACACTAGGTCATCATCACCAAAACAATATGTAGTTGCAGCTCTTAGTCTATCTACAAAAAAATAATGATGGAGAGAAATATATACATAAGTTTCACATATACAATATATGCACATATACATAAGTTGTGAATATACAACAGATTCACATATACGGAAGCTTTGCATATACATAAGATACACATATACAGAAGTTGCGCATATATGGAAGATACATATATACAAAATATGTGCATATATGGAAGATACACATATATTCACAAATTCCATATATGTGCATATATTTTGTACATGCACACATATTATGTATATGAGTATCTTCTGTATATACGCATATCTTTCGTATATGTGCAACTTTCATATATGTGCAAATTTCGTATATGCACAACTGTTGTATATGGGTAGTGATGCAGATGCAACTAACCTAGGTCAAATATTTACTAAGGGGGTTGGTTTAAAAAGTTAGGATTTAATTAATTAATGTATTTTTTCTATAGTTTTAGGAGAACATGATAATTCTTGTAAATAGGAGAAGATTCGAGAGTACTTTGGAAGGTTTGAGAAAAGTTTGGATTAGTTAGCTCTTATCTAGGGATAAGGGATTAGATGAGACATTTTATGGATCATGAGAGATATTTTGGGAGTTAGTTTAGGATCTAGAACCTACTTGGGTTCTAATCCATTTGTATAAATGTAGGTGATCCCATGAGGCATGTAAGTATGTAGAGGTTTGTAAGTAGGCGTGAGAGTGAAGTATGAGAAGTTCTCCTGTAAATATTTTATGTCTTTAATAACTTATATTTGAGAGTTTATGTCCATTTTGATATTGGGTTTCAATCCAATTTTTATGGTATGTGCTTATTTATAAGTGAATGACCTATGGTTAGACCTGCATCACATAGTTTCTATATATGTGCATATATCCCATATATGCGCAACTTCGACATATGCATATACAAAATATTCTATATTCCAGCAACGGGTGGTACCACATGCATATACGAAAGATATGCGATAGAAAAAATTTTCATATAAAGAAGCTGCGTGACTTCCGTATATGCAAATCTTTCATATATGCAAATGTGTTTTGAATATGCACAACTTTGTTTATGTGCTTCTTCCATATATGTGCATATCAAGAAGTTGCACATATACAGTAGATGCACATATACAAAAGTTGCACATATAGAGAAGTTGTACATATACGGAAGATATGTGCACATACAGAAGCTGCACATTTACGAAAGATACACGTATACAAGTTACGCATATACGGAAGATATGCACATATACTCAGATACACATATACTCATATATGCATAACTACCGTATATACGCATATCTTCCATACATACACACCTCTCCTATATATGTGTATCTTCCATATATGCACAACTTCTGTATATGTGCATATCTTTTGTATATGTGCAAATTTTATATATGCATATATTTTGTATATGTGCAAATTTGATATATGCATATATTTCGTATATGTGCATATCTTTCATATATGCGTAGCTTCGGTATATGCTCTCCCAAGGTCTATCCCCTTAACCTGTCCTACTAGCTCCGGAAACTGCACAATATTGTTCCTCAACCCTGCCTGAACTGTGCAGTGCACAATCTCAAGGCTCAAGGCTTCCCCTTACCTGTCTAAACTGCACAACTATGCATTAACTGAGCCCATCTTCCCAACCTATCACTTGTTCCGTGCTCAGTTTATGGATTAGAATGCTTCATCTTAGGCTAGGAATTTTCGAATTGGTGTCATCTCGTCATGATTGAATTGCAGGAATAAGTACCCTATCATGTCATGGAAAGATGATGAAGGATAAGAAGGAGGGAAACATGTTCAAAGACACTCTTGTGGCTAAACTTGCAAGATAATCAATCAAGAGAAAGAAAAAGGACACTAGTTTGCGACCATTATCCAAGACGTAAGATCATTGAATACTCCTTACCACCAAGGCATGCGAAGGTGAAAAGGAAAGCTTCTTCATGAAGACACTCAACTCTCAATAGTAACATTGGCTTAACATTGCCACATCATCAAGTAGTCCATGTTAGTGGTGTCATGTCATGAGTGGTCATATGCCACATAACTAGTGTGGATCATGTATATTTATTCAAAATGTATTGTAAAGAGTCATGTAAGTTGGAAAGTCGTACGAAGTAAAACAATCATGAGGGTAGTCAAAGGGTCAGCTTGGGTTATATATACTCCCTCATTATATGAGCAAAGGACTTTTCACCTTGACTCCACAAACAAAGCATTAGAGAGATAAGCTAGTTATTTTGTGGAGCAAGGAGTGGATCCCACCCTCCACTATTGAAGCTAGTGATGTTCATTGTATACATGTCTCTTGGAAATTTTACTTAATAACATAAGCCTTCAAGGTCATCACGTTCTTCATTCATGGACTATGAATGTTTGTAAGACTATTTTGTGGATATTTGTATTTCATATTTTCTTTCGCATGTGCTAAGATAGTTGAATTATCTTGGTTATTTTAGTACTTATCTTATTGAGAATGTGTTGTAATAGTTGTTATTTTTTCCCCATCCTTGTGGACTATTCTACATGATATTAGGTAGATCTTTCTCATTTGTTGGTTGTATCAACCGTTGCATCCCCTGTGGACTATTCTGCTGGATGTTAGACAAATCCTTTGGTTCATGTGTGTCTCTTATTGAATGTTACGATTACCTCTCTCTTAGAGGCTCAATTCTTTTCCCCTCTCCATGGTATAAGATTCTTGACACACTTACAATTGGACACTCACCAAGAACACCCCCTTTCTTTTAGAGAGTACATTTTCACCCCTCTCTCTTGCTAACAGTCAGAGCCAATACAGATATTTAAGAATTTGGCAACTGAGCCTTTATTTCAGATGGGACTCCTACACTAAATGGCATGAGGTATAATTGGGACTTCATATCAGGGAGATCCCCTAAATGTTGGTGGGTCCAGCACCATCAACAACTTCATATAGACAACACAATATTAGACAAGGGGTTCCATGGTATCAAACATAATCACAGGGATTGACATCCAAGATCATAGAGCATAAAATCAATGTCATAGAGCTCCAAATCTAGGTTATAATATCAATAATTAGTTCTAGCACTGCTCAGTCAGTGATACCATGATCCACAACTACACATTACCCATAATTAACCTTAAACACCTTTTGATAGAAAACAAAACCATTATGAGCTAGGGAGATAGAGAGGAAATACAAGTGAGATAGAGAACTAAATGAAGTCTAAACATCTCTCATGTTCCTTCATTATTCATGTATATATAGGTAATCTACATCCATTGGTATAATTGGGAGAGCCCTACTTGTCTCTTTAGTGAATTTCCTTTGAATCATTTCTTGGCTCATACTCGACTTTATTGAAGGGTCATGCTTCCCATTGTCTCCTTGATATATGAGAGGAGAAAATAATGGGTACCTCCCTCTGCTTGCATCATCCCGATCTAATATCTTAATGACTGGAAAAAAACTAGTTCTTATTTGGTCGTATCATACTAAAATCTTACAGGTAATGGCTTTTAAAAATAGGTTAGCAAGCACACTTCCCCTCATACTAATTCTTTGTAAACCTGTCTGACCTTTAGTTGTTTTAAATGGTTCATTTTAAATAATAATTGTTAGATTCTTACATGGGGTTCAATCAATCGTGGTTCTCCACTTTGGTGTTACAGTAACATTTTTTTTTTCACGTTGCCTATGATCCTGCAAGCTTGACCTATGGCTTGAGAAACCATGACCCAAGGGCACCTAATCCATCAAAGTCATCCAGAGATCACACCAGGCCTAGACCACACCAACTCTAAGCTAACTGAATTTTTTAGCATGTTTCCTCCCCCTAGCATAGGCACAACCCACCTCGTGAGGTTTGATCCCGGGTTGCCTTCCTAATGAGGCCCACCCTCAACCAATTGTGCCAGTGGGACTTGATCTTTAATATTGGGTCAACGTCTACCGATCTTTTTTCTTTTTGAAAGTAAGCACCCACGGGGGATTTGAATTGGTGACCTATTGCAAGGAGTGCCTTAATAGTGCACCCATTCACTGTCAATCCAAATCTCTATGGGCATTACAATCACAATTATTATTGTAAGGAATAAGTTAGAATATGGGGATGTTACATTTTGTCTCCTTTCCACTAGCAAGATAAAAAAATTGCAACATCATATTTCTCATAGAAATTTACCATAAAATCATTATTCAATAATTCATTGGAATGAGAAAACTCACAGTACTTTCTTACATCTTGAGGTATGAAGTTGTCCATGCATTCTCACTTTTCACTAATGATCATACCACTTTTGAGCTTGGTGTGATTGATAACCTATTTTATCAATTCTATCGTTGGAAATGATAATGTCCTTCCCACTACCAAATGTAAAGTTGATTTCTTGATAAAATTGTAAATAGAATCATATACCTTTCATTGGTAGTGTTAACAATATGGTGTGAAGTTTGTGTGTTATTAGTTCTTGGACATATGATACACATTTTTATAGGATATAATCATCATCGACAATCATATGCTTTCTTTTCTATACATAATCAATGGATCCTCATATCCAAATTTCTCTTCAACAATGAAATAACATCTGATCATCTTCCTAATTTATATTCTTCCCCATGTATCATCATAGGGATAGATGTTATCACTGCATCCTTAGCCTTCATATTTGGATTCTTTAGATATTTCTGCACTACAACTCCTTTTTGTAGCATTTCTTTGTTTGACCCTACATGCAAAAAAAAATCCAAATTTTTATATAGAAAAAGAAAAAGGATGGGAAATTTTTGGAAATTACCATGGATAACTCTCAACTAAGAATGATTTCACCTAATGTAAAATATGAAGGTTGCATCTCAAATCACTTAATCATAAAACAATAATCAAACATAACTAAGTGATCTCACCGTGTATTGAAACAATAGTTGCTTTGGAATGAAACATTACAAGATTCTAGGTGAATTTAAACCTAGCTGGGTTTGACTTTTGTTTGAATTTTTTTATGGAATGAATCATTACAAGATTCTAGGTGAATTTAAATCCCACTGGGTGCCCAATCTATGTTATTTATGACAAAATTTCTGAATTGTCTAGTCCTAATGTAGTAGTGTATGTTGAAATCGACATTGATGGCTGGTATGATGTTTGAAGCACATGAAACCTCCATTTGGCGATTTCAAAAGGATTTTGGATGCATTCGTCAATGATTACCCATTAGTGGATGACATCATGGATCGATAATTATTGATATGTATTTCAAGTTTTGATAGTTTCCTTATGGTTACATTGATGCTATACTAGGTAAATTCCATCAATTATTGATTTTCAACCATCACAAATAATTTTTTTAAGTTAAATGTTTGTTGATTGTGCCAACGGTGACATGGAATTACATGATTTGATGTCATTGGGCCTAATCTATGACAAGATCGACTGGCTCGAATCAAACTTCATATTTTAAATGGATGGTTGAGAAATATTATTAGTGCCCTATAAAGTGATTTGGTTAACATCAAAAATCAACATTAGGATTTCACTGATGTCCATTAAGTCATTGAATGTTGTTGACCTTTTGGTGATGGATAAACTCTATAATATCAATAACATCCTCTAGGTAACACATTTTTCTAGACACTTATAGGATTTGTTGGCCATCAATGAATTCTTTTGAGTTGCATAATGTCCAACCAAAAATGTTTCATTGTCACTGATAGGATTATTGGTGATAGATGAAATGCATTGTGTCACACATTATGTTACCCATGAAATCTCATTCAACACTGATAGGCCTGTTGGAGGTTAATGAAATATTTTGGATGACACATTTTGCTACTCATAAAACTTCTCTAATCATTGATAGCGGTGTCAAAAATAGGTGAAATATGTTAGGTTGCACATAATGTTTCCCATTGAATTTTTACTAATGCTAATAGGCTTTTCAGTGGTTGGTGAAAAATTATGGGTGGCACATTATGCTACTCATCAAATTTCATTGATCATCGGTAGGTTTGTTGGTGATAAGATAAATATGTTGGTCACATGTTATGTTATGCATTAAATTATGCTAATAGTCAATGAACTTGGGTTATTTTAAGCAATTATTAAAGTTGATTGTGTTTTTCCAAAATTTCTTGGATATTTTTCAAATGAATCTCAACAATAGAAAACATTATTCATCGAAATTTTCAACAAGATGATTACTCATAAAACATAAATGGGACGATAAGTTAAAGTTGAGAAAACAAAGTGGTATCCTAAATTTTCTTTGTAGTGAATTTTAAGAGGATGTGTTGAGAAGTCAACATGGAGATACACTCTGATACCTACATTGATAGGCTTATTGGTGATCGATGAAATGCATTATGTCACACATTATGCTACCCATCAAATTCCGTTCAAGGGTGACATATTTTGATACTTATCAAATTTCTCCAATTATTGATAAGGGTGATAAAAATCGATGAAATATGTTAGCTTGCACATTATGTTTCCCATTGATTTTTTCCTAATGTTGATAAACTTGTTAGTGGCTAGTGAAATATTTTGAGTAGAACATTATGCTACTCATCAAATTTCATTGATCATCGGTAGGTTTGTTGGTGATAAGATAAATATGTTGGTCACTTGTTATGTTATTCATCAAATTTTTCTAATAGCCAATGAACTTGGGTGATTTTAAGAAACCATTAAAGGAGCATTTCTAGAATCAATGAAGAGAGGATATAGGGATAGCTAAGCAGAGAATTTCACAAGCGGTGTGTCTTCTGAAAAGGACCAGATCGAGGGGTGGCCTACATGACTGAGGATACTAGGAGCCATTAAAACATTATTTTCAAAGAAAAAACTCTTTGACCATGAAAAATTCTGGAAAGGAGTTGCACCTTCATACAAATAAGGGAAGGAGGTATATCTAGTGTTACCATAAGGGGAGTCATGGAAGGGAACTGTGAACTGACCACCTTCAAGGTTTGAGGTTTCTGAGGGAAGAATCAGTTCAACAACATCCTCAATTAGGTCTTTTGAGTTTGTTCTTGTCACAAAATGACCATCCAAAATGCTACCTTGGAGAGGAAAGTGTGCTATCGATGAATCTATTTTTTCCTAGCCACAAGGAGGGTTGTTGCTCACCTCGAGGAGTGGTTTTCGGTGAGGTGAAAATGGTTTTACCCTCTAGTGGGTCCTCTGAGTAATCGACTAGTGTTTCTTCGATAGTAAAAATATTTACCATAAAATGCATGTAGCACTGACTCCTGTATTCTGTGGTCATTACAGGGGAGCTTAAAAGTTGTCTTTTAATCATACAATGTGTTTATCTTTGATGAATTCTTCATTGATTGGGAGGGTTAGAATTAACCTATTCTTCCCTCAAAATGAGAACCAAAATGTGGATGTATGTCAGGTAGGGGCTTGCATTGAAACATGGAAGCAAGTGGCAGTACGGAGACTTGTTAGATCAAGTTAGTGGGTGCCATCAGAGGCTGTTGTTGGAGAAGAAGCCACCTACTAGCTCTCCTCTCCTATTGTTTGTTCTCCAAGAGGAACAATTGTATAATTCCCTTATTGCTCGACCTAAAGTTGACACATGTTCCTTTTAAAATTAAAATAAAGTATTCGCTAAATGAAAAAATAATATATAAAAAGCAAAAATGAAAATACATATTTGATTAGTTTTAATTAAAAGTAATATAGAACATCAATGCTAGGTTGATATTACAATGTAGTGTGAATTCCAAAAAAGAGGTTTGTGTCTCATGAGATTTGATCCTTCTAGCCTTACTAGATCTTTGGTTATAATGAATTTATACCATGAGATGTATTATAAAATATTTAAATACTTATTATGGATTGATGTCTATTAATATTTATCAACCATTTAATTTATAATTTATAAAACTATAATAGCATATGCTTTTAACAAAATTTGATAGTTTATCCAAATACATGGTAAAAACTACAATTTCATTTGGGCTAAATGTCATTTAGGATCTTTCACATTTAAATGAAATTGTCAAATACAACATTAGAGTCCTGTGCGACCCCAAACTTAAAATCTAAAATATATACATTTCATTTATATCTTCCTTTCCTGATATATAAATATATTTCCACATTCTTATTTACATTATTAAAATATGAGAAAAATATAAAATATATAGATTTCATTTATATCTTCCTTTCATGATATATATTTCCACATTCTTATTTACATTATTAAAACACGAGAAAGCCCCAAGGGTTAGCTCAACTGGCCAAGTCCCTATTATTAAGTATCTCGCTGATCGAGAGGTCACACGATAAATTATCCTTGATGCCCTTGGGGTTAGGTCATGCTAGTCTGGTCAACGAGCTTATTCCCCCCTTTAGGATTGATCTGCATAGACTTTTCCAAGGGAAAAATTATTAAAATATGCGAATTTAATCTAAAATCACTAAGTAAAATAATAAATCTAGAAAATATGAAGGAATTTAATTAATGATATTTATTTTTTACTTTTAATTATAAATATATTTCTTTCTCTTTCTTTTTTCACATTTTTATTTACATTATTCGAAAACTAAAATTTAATTTAAAATTACCAAGTAAAATAATAAATTTGAAAAATAGAAAAGAATCACATCAATAATATTTATAAGATAATAATTCATTTTGAAAAAAGACCAAGGAATATGAATATGAAGTGAAGTTAAAGACCAAAAAGACCAAAAAGCTCAAATCACTTATTAACTCTAAGATACAAAAAGTATATTATCCTAAATATAGATTATGTTGCTAGTGGGTGTACTTCGACGGTGTTCGTTAAGAATGTTCCATTTTTAAAGAAAAATTCATTTATTCCACATGAGAGATTTTCATGACAGAGGAACTAACAAGTAACAATAGGTGGAAATTTGGGAATTTGGCCATTACTTGACGTAGTGAAAGAAAAAAAGAAAAGATATTAGGTAAGTCTTGATTTTTGGTGACTCTCAACTAATAACCAAATGGACTATCTTTCAAAT
>APFE031277571.1:28446-50638 GCA_000404065.3 Pinus taeda | reverse complement strand
AGATTTTAAAATATCAATTATTTCATCATTTCTTACACATCATCTAATAATCATATCATAACCAGTGTAAAATAAATCGCCATTAACCCATAAGTATCAAGCACTTTGTTTGATTAGTCTCTTCTTTTCCTTTGGAGTAAAATATGGAGGTGTTCTTCCTGTGGACAAATAATTGGCCAAGTCAGCATACCAAGGATTCATTATTGAAATTGCAAATAAATTTTCATCTGGAAAAGAATCTTCAACCAGAACAACCTCACCTTGATTTTGCAACCTAGAAGGAAAATCTGCCACCTGATTCTCCTTACCTGGTCTATCTAACACTGTGATGTTAAATTCCTGTAACAATAACAACCATCTGGTAACTCTGCCACTAGTTACTGGTTTATTCATTAAATGCTTAATGGTAGAATGGTCAGTATGTACAAAAACCTCATAACCAGTTATATAATGTCAGAATTTATTCACAGCATGTATGACAGCAAGCATTTCTTTTTCTGTGACTATGTAGTTTAATTCTACAGGTGTTAGATTTTTGCTAATGAAATAGATGGCATAATGACAAGACTCCTCTTTTTGGCCTAATGAGGCACCTACTACAGTATCAGATGCATCTGTAAAGATGTGAAACGGTAGGTTCCAGTTAGGTCCTTTTAAGATTGGTGTGGTTGATAACTTTTCTTTGAGTGTTTCAAATGCTTGCTGACAATTATCATTCCAGTTGAAAGGTGCATCTTTGGCTAAAAGCTTAAACAAAGGTAAAGCTATTCTACTAAAATGTTCAATAAACCTTCTGTAATAGCTTGCATACCCAAGAAAACTTATTACCTCTTTTTGAGTCTTCGGAATTGGAAAATCGACAATGATCTGGATTTTTGATGGATCAACTTTAATGCCATGAGAAGAAATATAGTGTCCTAATACTATCCCTTCATTTAACATCATAAAACACTTTTCGTTGCTCAGGGACAGATTAGCTTCAATACATCTCTTCAAAACTTTTTCAAGATTCGTTAATGCATGCTCAAATGAATCACCATACACTGAAAAATCATCCATATAAATTTCAACACAATCATGAACTAAATCAGCAAAAATAGCTAATACAGCTCTCTGAAATGTAGCTGGAGCATTGCAAAGTCCAAATGGCAAAACATTATAAGCATAGGTGCCCGAAGGACACGTAAAAGTGGTTTTGTCCTGGTCCTCTAAGGCTATCCTAATCTGGTTGTAGCCACTGAAACCATCAAGAAAAGAGAATGATGATTTCCCAGCTAATGTGTCTAGCACTTGGTCAATAAATGGTAGTGGGAAATAATCTTTGAGGGTTTCTTTGTTTAATTGTCTGTAGTCAACACAAATCCTCCACTTACCATTTTTTTTTGGGCACTACTACCAATGGGGATACCCACTGACTGTCGGAGATAGGATAGATAAAATTAACTTTCAACAGTTTTTGTAATTCCTCTCTAACAATATCCTGTAGCATGGGATTCATTCGTCTCTGTGGTTGCCTCATTGGTTTGATATTGCTATCTGTATAAATATGGTGAGTGCATGTTTCAGGGTGGATTCCGTGCATATCGGTGTGGTCCCAAGTAAATGCTTTCTGGTATTTTCTCATTAATTGAATCAATTTCTCTTCCTGAGATGAGTCTAGGTGAGTGCCAATATTCAAAATTTTTCCTGGACTAATCTCTATGGTCTTACTCTGTGTGTTTGTGATGGATTGTATAGGAAAAATGTTGTGAAATGTTGTTTGCAAAGAATGAATGGTGCATGTTTCCTGAAAATTTTGTGCCAAAATTTCATCTGCAGCATGGTATTGGTCATTCCTCAATTCTTCGGAAACATCAGGTTGAGAAAGGAACAATTCTACCAAATCATCATTATTATGTTCTTGAAAATCATATATTTGGCTGATGCTGAAAAAAGATTGAACTTCTACCTTATCATTGTATTTATCATCAAGCCATAAATTGTGTGCTACTGCTGACGGGTAAAGGGTGAGTTGTTTTCTTTAAGTTCCTTGTGAAATGATCATATTACCCGATCTACATCCTATGAATGCATCAGCAGTTGCTAGCCATGGTCTACCAAGGATGATAGGGTGTCCTCCTAAATTGGATTTTGGCTGGAGAACTAAAATGTCCACTGGATACTCCCAAGAGTCTAGTGAAAATTATGTCCTCCAAAATCCCTTCAAGAATCACTTTAGACCTATCAGCGAGTTCTAGAACAATTGTTGTGTGCTGCAAGTTTGTGAGCTGGAGTGTTTTCATGGTTTCAAGAGTCATCAAATTTATTGCGGCCCCAAGATCAATTAAGGTGTTTGGAATATGTATGTTGTTAATGATTGTAGTGACTCTCAGAATACCAGGATCAACATACTTTTCCACTGAAATGGTGTTTGTCATAAGGCCAGCTAAATGTCCAATAACATGAATGGTTTGTGGATCAACTCTTTTCCTAGTAGGCTTTTTAAGGCATAGTTCTTTGATGGCTTTAGTATATATGGGAATGTCTTTTATGGCTTGTAGTAACAGGATTTTTATATAGACATTCTTTAGATCATCTAAAACATCAAACTGTGGTATAGACATGGGAAGTTTTGTTTGGACCAATCGGTCTGGAAAAGGTGGTGGATGCAACGGTTGCATTTGTTTGTTTTTGATGTCATCATTTGGTTTCCTTTGAATGGGAGTTTCATTTTCATTTTCTTCGTTATCTCCTTGTTTTTCAACTGTTGGAGATTCTTTGTGAAGTACCTTACCAGACCTCAAATTGATATTTTTCAAGGGTAATGTGGGATATGAGGGTCCCTCAGCTACATTGTAAGCTGGTCGCTCTACTCTATTATTTGGATTTGGTACAGGTTGAGCAGGGATTTGAGTAGGTCTAGGAGGTTGTGGGTTAGATGGAAGTTGTAATTGTGGTGGATTTATTGGTGGAGGAGCAGACAACGCTTGTTGAGTGGGTTGGGTTTGATGTGGGTAAACAACTTGCTGCTGAGGATATTGCTGATATGATTGAGGATATGGCGAATATGGCTGATGGTATTGTTGATATAGCTGCCAATATGGTTGGTATGGTTGAGGGTATGGTTGATATTGTTGAGAGTATTGTTGAGATGGTCTCCATTGTTGTTGTGGGTAACTTTGGTGCTGCCATGGCATGGGTACATTCCATGAATTCTAATCATACATCTAATCATGTACAGGAAATTTCAAATTCTGGTTTGGGAACATACCTTGAGTTGGAGGCCTTGGCTGCCATGGTCTCTTTGCACCCATAAAATACATATTCTCTAGATCTGTATTGGCTGCCACATTACAATTCTGCAAAACCTTGACTTTAGATCAATGAAATATATCATGATTTTTAGTACAAAAGGCACAAAATTGAATGTTTTCTAATGGGCAATCTTTTAAGGCATGTTTCTTCCGGCATTTTGGACAAAAGATAGCCATCATTTGATCTTCCTCTTCTTGTCTTTTCTTAGCTTTAAGAGTGTCAATTTGAGTCCCTAATGTACTCAACAGATCTGTTTTGAATTCCTCTAACAAATTTCCTATTTCAGCTCGTGTGACACTTGCTGAAGCAGATTTTGTGGCTTTGGTTGATATGGTTCTCTTTCAAATTTTGGCTTTGCTCCTAGAATAATTTTCACATAGATCAGCAATCTCTTCGAAAGGTAAGGTGGAAATATCACCTTTGCCCATCAAATTAAGATCATCTAAGTATTCCTCTCGAATGCCCTTCAAAAATATTGTTCTAATGAGATCAAGAGTCATGTATCGATGTTTTGATTTTTGTAAATTATAGGCAAATCGTTCCAAGTACTCTTCTAAACTTTCATCCTCTTGTTGATTCATCCTAAAGATATCTTCTTTAGAATCCTTTGATCTATAATAAGGTTGGTATTTCCTTAGGAATATTCTTCTCATGTCATCCCAATCAGTTATTGCATGCTCACCAAGTCCCATGAACCATCTTAGTGCTGATGCCTTTAATGTTGTTGGGAAGAGTCTAAGCCTATGGGCATCATCTGTGTAACCATATGTTCGACATACAATGTCAAACTCAAACAAGAATGAATCTGGGCCTTCTGAAGCCATGCCATAAAAGTTTGGTAACACAAAAGGAGGTATGTTTTTCATTTTTATTTCCTCATCATGATTGTCTTTTGGTTCGTGGGTAGGAAATTTAAAGGTTGACTCTTCCTCCTCTCCTTGATCGTGTTGTTGTTCAGGAGTGGGTCTTCTCGCTGATCCTCCTCCTTCCTCAGCCATTTTTAAAGATTCCTCCCGTGATTTGATTGTTTGTTCAGTATCACTCGTTCCAAAGAGTTGTTATAGAGATTGTTGAGTTATTTTTCTACTTTCTCTCTTTGTAGAAGATTCAGGGAGATGTTTCTTCTGAGATTCGTGTGCCAATAGGATTTGTCTCTCAATAAGTGTAAGTCTTTGGCCTAATTTGTGTTTATCCTCTAATTTTTGTATGGTGATTTCCTCAGCTGGTGTTGTGTGTTCAGTTTTTCCCAAAGGGTCTGCTCCTGGTGATAGGTTAGTTTTTGGATGGGGGTTTTTTGTGAATCTACCTTTATTATCTCTAGATCTAGGCATAAGCAAACATGACTTCTAAAGTGACAATCAAATCTATGTTGTGTTTTTGTTTGTTTTTGTTTATTTAAATTTTTTTATATTTTGATTTTTTTTCGAAATCCTCTAACTACGCCTCCCCGACAATGGTGCCAAAATGTAGTGGCCAATCTAGGGTGCTAGATTAGACTAGATTTATTATCGACCAAGGTAAGTAAACTTCGAGGCATGTGTCTAAAGTCTATAGACATAAAGGATTCCTAACTAAGTGTTTATTGTGATAGGCTACGGTACTCCTTTACAGAAGGTTAAGATATGTTTCCTCTCACCTTAACACTCAGATCACCTAACTTATCTAACTATCCTAAGGATACAGCATATTGCTAGACTGAGATTTTAATCCTCTTACAAGGATGCTATGCACAAAAGCTCTGTCTAGTTAACACTTAAGCATTCATGATAAATCAAAAGCACACTGAATTTTAAATGCATGAAAATAGAGTCTATGGAGATGCTTTAAAATCTAACGATGGATCAAATCTCTTACAAGATATGGTTCAATGATCTAACGATAAAATCTTCAAGCTATCACCATAAATATCATTTGTGAGAATTTCTAATCGAATCGACAATGTCATAAACATGGAAATAACACTAAACACTATACATTCTATTCAAATTCAAAAACTGCTAAGGAAATGAAATTAACAATATACCAATCCACGCAAGGCCCGTCCACGTTTCAATGGCACACTGAAGTAAACTCAAGCAACGAGAGTATTAACGCATAAACATTGCTGGAGTAAAACCATGACTATATTCAAGTGCTACAGATTGCAATCACATACAAGAGTTTTGTTCTCAAACAATACACAGAGATAATAATCGTAACTGTCCCTAAAAACAAAATAATAGCAGTCTTTATTTGCCTCTCCCTATCTAAATCGAATGCACAATCATTAAGCAGATGTTTCTGCTTTTACAATGGAGTGATTTTTGGTCATCTCTAATCTAAACCGATTTCCAAAAAAAACAAAACGAAACCGGTTTGGGAAACCATGGCTTTTTACTACCTTTGTAACCAAAAGGCTAGGGTTTGACCAACGTGGACCACATAACCAGGAGCTTTTGATTTGTTGTAGAATCGATTTTTCACCATGCATGTACATTCCAGGTCTTGTTCCTATCCATTGCGTTGGCTTGCCTGTCATGCCACGTGTCAAATGATAAACCATTTACAGGATGTTATGACTTCCTGTAATCTTTTTGTTGAAAATTCCTAATTTCTAACATAAAAATTCATAAATTAACTTTAATGTAAACTAACAACTATAATGCTATTAATTAATCAATTTCGATGGATATAAGGGGTCTATGGAGGAAAAAGATAGACAAATAATGGTGTTTCTAGAAGAAAAAGATAGTAACGGAATGGTACCAACAAACATATTAATAGCAACATTGGTGGAGTAACAGCACCGAGTGTTACCTTTCTCCTGGCCATATTTTTTTGTTATTGATGCAAAACGCAAACAAATAAGTAATAACCACATATTTTTATTTTTTATTTTTTATTTTTTTATTTTTTAGTAGAGTGAGAGTGTCCTCTATTCCAATAATCGTTACATCATATGAATCAGAAAGGTGTTTGACAAAGGCATCTTTAGAGGCTGGATGGTGGTATAGTTTTAGACGGTGCCCATTTACTAATAACGAGGTCTGATTCTCATCTATTGTAATTAGTCTGACCGTTCCATTGTCGAACACTGCATCTACTTGGTATGGTCCCATCTAGCAAGTGTGAAGCTTGCCCTTGAAATCCTTAAATCAGGAGTCATACAGTAATGCCCAATCTCCCACATGAAACACCTTTGTTTTGATAAATTTATCGTGCAATTTCATTCTCAGCTATTGAACATCAGTAGTCGTTTGGACAGCTACTAATCGAATCTTGTCTAACTCATTCAGCTATTCCAGTCTGTGTTTCTTGCCTCTAATAGATCTAGGCCTACTTCTAGAGCTGTTCTGAGTGTACTAATTTCAAATTCTACTGGAGACAAGGGGGATTTCCCATAGACCAATTCAAATGGAGAAAACCTAGTTGCATTCCGCCATGTTGTTCTATATGCCCATAAAGCTTCTGGAAGTTTCTGTGCCCAATCCTGGTAATGGCTTGCAACTTTCTTTGTCAAGATATTTTCCAATACCTTGTTTGTGCTCTCTACTTGCCCATTCACCTGTGGGTGATCGGGAGTTGTCACTCTTTGTTTGACCCCATATTTCTGCATCAAAATTCCTGTCATATGAGATGTGAACTATGATCCTCCATCTGATACAATTTCCATTGGAGTACTGTATCGAACAAAAAAATTCTTCAAAAAGAAAGTCTGCCACTACTTGCTCTGTTGCTCTTGTGACCGCTCTGGCTTCCACCCATTTAGTTACATAATTGGTGCAGACCAGGATGTAATCTTTTTTATGAGACGGTGGGTTAAAGGTTCCAACAAAGTCGATGGCCCATTTCTCAAATGGTTCAAGGACTATCTAGGGTTGAAGAGGCATTTCATCTACTTTCCCAGTTTATCCCATCCACTGACAACTATCACACCTTCGAACATAATCCCGAGCGTCATGAAAGATGGAGGGCCAGTAATATCCCATTTGTAGCACTTTGTGACCCATTCTTTTATCTGCAAAATGTCCACCACAGGGTACATCATGTGCAACCTTTAAGATCTCATAAATATCATCCTCTGCCACACAACGCCGAATCTGTTGGTCAACCCCTGTATGGAAGAGATATCCTACCATCCATGAATATCGAGTACTCTGGTGAATGGTCTTACTTTGCTCCTTATATGACAGATGACAAGGCACCTTTCCTGTAGCAAGATAGTTAGCAATATCTACATACCATAGAGTGTTAGCAGAAACTGCAAAAAGATGCTCATCTAGAAAATTATCCTCAATTGGTGTGCCTTTACCATCATATTCTATCCTAGATAAGAAATCTACAACCACATTGTCCTTCCCTAGTTTATCTACTACAGTAATATCAAATTCCTATAGTAGCAACAACCATCTTATAATGCGATCGGGGCTAACAGGTTTGTTCATCAAATACCTGATCGCTGCATGATCAGTATGCACAAAAGTAGGATACCTGGTAATGTAGTGTCGGAATTTGTTGATTGTGTAAATGACAACAAGGAATTCTTTCTCAATTACTATGTAGTTTAATTCGGCAGGAGCCAAATTCTTACTAACATAGTAGACTGCGTAGGGTACTTTATCCTCTTGTTGCCCCAACACTACACCAATTGTTGTTTGAAAAGCATATGTATGAATGTGGAAAGGTAATGCCCAGTCTAGACCCCTAAGGATCGGAGCACTGCAGACCAATTCTTTAATCTTTGTAAAAGCTGCATCAGAGTCACCTGACCACGCAAATTCTGAATCTTTTGTTAGTAATTGAAATAGTGGGTGTGCTACTTTTGCAAAATTTTCTATGAAACGCCTATAATAACCAGCACAACCAATAAGACTGCGTACCTGTGCGGGCGTTTTGGGTGTTGGGAAGTGCAGAATTACCTTTATCTTTGCTGGGTCCATTCTGATTCCTTCTGTTGAGAGCAAATGCCCCAGAACTATTCCCTCTTCCATCATCGTATGACATTTCACTGTACTCAGAGAGACATGCGCTTGTATACATCTTTCAAGAACTTTTTCCAAATTTTTCAGCCCTTCCAAAAATGAGTCCCCATATGGAGTAAAGTCTTCCATATAAATTTCAACATTGTCATCTATCAAGTCAAAGAAGATTCCTAGAATTGCCCTCTGGAACATTGCAGGAGCATTACATAGGCCAAAAGGAAGGACCCGGTATGCAAATGTTCCCCAGGGGCATGTGAAAGTGGTCTTATCCTGATCCTCCAGAGCTATCTAGATCTGGTTATATCCGCTAAACCCATCTAGAAAAGAGAAAAAATTCTTACCAACCAATGTGTACAAAACCTTATCAATAAATGGCAAAGAGAAATGGTCCTTCTGCATTGCTTTATTTAACTCTCGATAATCTACGCAGATCAACCATTTACCATTTTTCTTGGGGACCATTACTAATGGTGAGACCCACTGGCTATCTGAGATAGGGTAGATGAAACCCACATCTAGTAGTTTCTGAAGCTCTTCTTTCACAACATTTTTCATCACAGGGTTCATTCTTCTTTGTGGTTGTCTTACAGGATGACAATATTCCTTAATATATATGTGATGGGTACATAGGTTGGCAGGTGTCCCCTTCATATCTGAATAATCCCAAGTGAACGCTTCTTGATACTTCTGAAGAATGTTTACCAGCTGCTTCTTCTGGGATTCTGACATATTCGGATTAATATTTAGGGTTTTTCTTGGTTCTATCTCTACTTGAACGCTTTCATGAGGTGCATCAACAGGTGGTTCCCTTAGTCCTCCCACTGTTTCAATAATTTCCTGAGTTTCATAGCTTAGGATATATTCTAGGATCTACTGGTTTGGCTCTGAAACGGAGCAAGGATCATCCATGAAGGAAGTGATTACATCATCTTCTGATTCCATTTTCAACTAGAGGGCCTGTCCAATAGTGAGGACCGGTCTCACTTCCTCATTTTCCATTTCAGGTTCTTTCGTATCTGAGGCTTTCTTGCCACCTGCTGGCTTGATGGATGGATTTGGTTCTGCAGGTGGATATAACACAAAATTCTTAGTGTTATGCCCATTAAAAATAACCATGTTCCCTGAACGGCACCCAATGTAAGTATCTGAAGTAGCCAGCCATGGTCTACCCAAAATCAGAGGATGACCGCCTACTGAAGATTGCATATGTAATACCAAGAAATATATGGGGTAGTGCCATGAGTCCACTGAAATTGTTACATCTTCTAGCTTCCCTACCAGTTTGACTGTGGATCGGTTTTCCAATTCCAATATTGTAGGTGTGTGCTTCAAGTTACGAAGACCTAGCACATGCATAGTTTCCGTGGTGATGACATTGATGGCAGCACCTAGGTCTACCATCACATTTGGAATCTCTACCCCATTAATTTGTACTGTCAAAATCGGGTTCCCTAGATCTCCATACTTCTCTAACATTGATTTTCCCATCATGAAGTTCGATAATTTTCCCATAACATGAATAGTGAGGGGGTCTTTTGATTTCTTTGCAGGTTTCTTTGAACAATATTCCCTAAGAGTCTTTGCATGTATTGGCACGTCCTTCATAGCTTGAAACAAGGGAATTTTAACAAATAAATTCTACAATTCTCCTAATAAATCAAATTCAGCTTGAGGGCTTGATTTACTCATAATCAGTCTCTCTAGGTAAGGCGGTTCAGATTGATGTTGATTCACAGGAGGCGTATGGTTTCTATTAGTTTGTTTTGGCTCTTTACTAATTGGTTCTACCTCCTTACCTTCACCATCGAGTTTTTCAATGATAACTGGAGGAGGTTGGACATTAATTGTCTGCCATGATCGCATATTCATTTCATATAACTCTGCAGTGGAGATACTATATGAAGGCAGGTTAAGAACGTCAGCTTGATGAGCCCCCTTATTGTTATGGTTAGGGTTAGGTTGCATTGGAAGCTAAGGATAGGAAACCTAGTTACCAAGAGGCACATTAGAGAGTAATTGGAGTTGTTGTTGTGGCATCTGCTGGGGAAACTGCCCAGGAGAGGATCCCCGCTAGGTTGGAGCCCATGGAGAGCTCACACTGGGTTGAGGATTCCACTGCTACCAAGGTGGAAACTGGTATTGCGGCCACATGGGGGGATAAGGTATGGTATGAGGATTCATATTAAAATTATTGAAATACTAATATGGATCTAGATACATACCTTGATTTCCCATCGATGGTTGAGGTTGCCATGGCTTCTTAGACCCCATGAGGTACAGTTGCTCCATGTCCTCTCCCATCCCTTGAAATACTGCTTTCAGGCCATGCAAGGAGGGGCATGAGCTAGTTGCATGGTGGAGCTCACAATTTGCACATTCCTTTATGGAGTTCAGTGGACATTCCCTTTCCTGGTGCTTCTTTCTGCACTTCAGGAAAAATATTTCCATGGTCTTGTCCATTTCTAGTTGCATATGTTTTACTTGCAAAGTGTCCATCTGTGCCGACATGGTACTGAGGATATCTACCCTTAAGTTTTCTAGCAAGTTTCCAAT
This sequence comes from Pinus taeda, assembly GCA_000404065.3. NCBI lineage: Eukaryota > Viridiplantae > Streptophyta > Pinopsida > Pinales > Pinaceae > Pinus > Pinus taeda. The sequence goes on along the minus strand of APFE031277571.1, from coordinate 39,830 downwards.
TTATGCTTTTGTAACACCTCCGACAGACCCCTTTGCTGAGCGAACCCCTAGCATGTTTCTTGCAAGCCCCTTAGACCACTAAATACATAAATTGCAAATATCTTCGAATGTCTCCTTGGAGACATCTCCCTTTCCCACAATGTTCAATAGTTCCATTGAGTCTTCTCGAAAGGATCAAAGGAGGATAATCTTTAAAATTTCCTTATCCAGGTCAGAATGACCTGACCTTTGTAAGGTGTACTTGAACCTTTTCACATAATCTTCCAAACTCTTGTCTTCTTTTTGTGTGAACTTGAAAATTTCCTCCTTGATGTTCTGAGATTTATAGTAATCCTGGTATTTCACCAGAAAAGTTGTCTGCATATCATCCCATGTGGAAATGGATTTTCCTCCAAGGCCCATGAACCATCGCAGAGACGTTCCTTTTAATGTAGAAGGGAAAATATTTAACTTTTGGGCATCTATTGTGTAGTCGTACCCTCGACACACTATGTCGAACTCAAATAAAAATGTTTTGGGGTCTTCTAAAACAAGCCCATGAAAGTTTGGTAAGGCTGCCAATGAAATAGGCTTTATAGGCATGCCATCTCCCAGATCCCCAATCGGAAAATCGATGGTGGAGGTTGTGGGAGCCATAAATATCTTCCAATATTCATTGGGGATTTCAACAGGCTCTATGGAGGATGGTTGAGGATTCCTTACTACTGGGACTCGAGTCGCTTTAGCAGCACTTCCCCGGTCCCTTGGTGATGCAAGTATCTCCTCGTTTCCTTCTCTTGTGTCATGATGGCTTGATCCCTCGGCTACAACCTTCTTTCTCTTACTGGAGCAGTCTGACCCTATCGATGTTCTACTTGCGATTTCCTCCTCTGCTATCACCAACGCAAGATTCTCCTGGTCAAGACTAGTTTTGGATATTTCTTCCACTACTAGAGGAACCTATTGTGTTGAATCACTGAAGGATGTTGCAGACAACACTGGTTGCTCTACTGACTATCCTTTAAACTTCACTCTCCTTGCCCCAGGTCTCACAACTGAATGAGAGGATGCTTCTAATTCATCCTTTGCTATGATCTGTTGGATATAGGTTTTTCTTCCCAAATCTAGTCCTCCCCTCTTTGGGGCTCTCCCTCTGCCCCTCTTATTTGATTCTTTATTCATACAAAAGTTGGTATGATGGAAGGTATTGGTATGAACCTACGATGCTTCAATCTTAGAGTAAAGTGTCAAAGGACTATTCCTTCCCCAAGATGAAAGAACTCGCAAAAGGAAAATTGGCTAAAAAACCAAAATCTAAGGTTTTAGGCCCAAAGAAGGGCGTCAAAGGACTCCTCCCTCCCTGAGACAAGAACCAAAAACAAAAGCAAACCACGAGAAGACCTAATACTTCCAGATCTAAAGGAGAGCGTCAAAAGACTCCTCCCTCCCCAGGTAAAAGCTAGGGTTTTTCCCAAGAAGAAAACACACAAGGGTTAAAAGAAATAAATCTAACTCAGGGCCTAGAGCAGGGCATCAAAAGACTCCTTCCTCCCCAAGACAAGAGAATGGCCCAAAATCAACAGAAAGGGAGAGAAAAAAAACAAGCAAAAAGAACACCCATGCTTAGGACCTGAAGCAGAGTGAGAAAACTCATTCTCTCCCCAGGACAAGAGATTGACCCTTTGGTTGGTCCGAATCATTATTTGCACCTTGTTAGCCTCCTCGACAACTGCGCCAAAATGTTGGTGTCTAGGTATGAACGATTTATTCACCCTATTTCGACATTAATTTATCAATCTAGGTGTGTATCCTTTCAAGGCAATGTGCAAGGTACATGCAGGGGCGAAGCACAATCCGTTCCGACTAAGGGTTCACAGTTAAGATTTAAAGCATGGCTATAAGATTAATTTAACTACAGAATTCCCAAAATAACCATAAACAATAAAGAATTGTAGAAACAAGTATAAACTATGAAATAACACACACACACACACACTAAAACGCAACACCTGATCAAAAGAGTGGGCCTAGCTCTCTGATCAGGGTTGCGTTAGTCGCGGAGAAGACTGGAACAACAAAACAAGTGATAGTTTATTAATCTGTAAGAGGTGATTACAATATTGATGGGAGAACCCCCATTTACAGGAACACTCTCTCTTTTATACACAGCATGGGAGAATTACATGTCTCCCTGAAATGAGGTAACCGCATATGCAGAAATATACATCAGTTGGAACGGAACCAACACCAGATAACCGAAATAGCAAAAATGCCCAAGAATAGTTTCAGGGGATCGTGACTCTAGCTACATGACCTCCTTAGGGATGGCCATTACCAGATCTGTTGTGAAATGCTGAAGCGAGGGTTCCTGTTCTCCACGCTGTGGTCAAACATTCAATTCAGTGCTGTGAATAGATAAGACTCTGTGAATTTACTTCATTAATTAAAATATTCCAATCAAACAAGTCAGGGTATTTACCTTATAATATTAGCATGGAAACATCGGTAAATAAGTATAAAAAGGGTTAAAAAGGATGATTAAAATGGAAAAAAAGATAGCTAGATTCGGTGCCCAACACCTTGGCTTCTCCACTGCACAAAGCTAGTTCATCTCTTTGGAGGAGCAAGCGGATGTGGCTGTAACATTCCAATGTTGGGGCTAGCAGGTTTACATGGATGTATTGTATGATTGGAACTTACACTTCTTTATATAATAAGAGCCAACTTATTTTCATGCATATGTTGTTATTGTAGTCAGATTTTTCTGTTTTCTGTAGCAATGTGTGCTGTTTAACTTACGTAGTTGTGTATGAACACTTTTGTATGCAATTATATGAATCTTGTTGCAGATGTGTTGTTGTTTTAACCATCACTTTGGATTGTCGGACTCACCTGCTTTCCGGCTTGTGATGCATCTTTTCTCTCGTGTGTCCCCTTCCCAATTGAGTACACTTACAAGCTGCCAAGGGGTGCACTCATCTCAACCCACCTATGTTAGGAACCTCTCATGCACCTTCCTTGACTCACTGCAGTGATGACATCCTTGCTAATGACAGAGTTATCTTACTTGCCTCTATGCGACATTACTGTCAAGGCATTGCTTTACGACCCACTGCTAGGACTTATACACCAAACGGTCTAAGGTCTAATTGGGACTTCTTACTGGGGATATCCCCTTACATGTTGGCAAGTCTAGCATTGTCAACATTTTGGCGCTAGAAGGAGGGTGACATGACAAGCTAAGTCCTCACATCTATTGTGAATCTTTACACATCTATCATGACTCACTACTGAGCTGCTCTTCTGAAATGTATGTCTTATGGAAACGATTTCATCATCCCGAAAAAGCTCTCGAATAACTTGTATCATAAAACATTTGATGGGGGAGGCTATGTAGCCTCGGTAAGGCATCAGGTCGACGTTGAAGGTTCATGCAAAAGACATGGATTCTTAGAAGAATACATGAGCTACGCGTTGTTCATCTACATGCTTTGAGGGCACCCAATGCACTAGTGTGCCACACTGCCCGAAAACTATATTCATTCTCTTGGTCATCTAGTCGCAGAAATAGACCGCACTTCCAATCACTTTAAATACAAATCACTCAACAAAGAAATTCTGGAATTACAAAAAGCACCCGATGAATCCATTGAACAGTTTCACACAGGCTTTTGTAATCTTACATACCGATTCCTGAAAGATGATATTGATTGGGAATTTCTTGATGAAATATTTGAGTATCTTCTTCACGTATCCAAACCTCACTCAGCACACTTCAGTGATGGAGTTGCACAATCACACGCAGGCACAGTTGCTGTCACAAGTGACTGTCAGTCTTCACCTCATCAAATAGCTCCACTGTTGCGGAGTGATGTGGGAGATAATGCACACACCTGTTTTGAACTATCACATCCTCCCACCCCACTTGCTCTTGAGATTTGCACAGATTTGGCTTGAAAGCATGTTGGTTGTCATTCCCTCGACCTATATCTTCATGTTCTGTTGATCCTCCGGATTGTATTGTGTTGTGTTCTCCCATTCCGGACTCCTCACTTGCTGTGAATGAGGATAAATTTATCGATGGAGTTGGTGTTATGCAACCAAACTATGCCATCATTCATGATGAGTGTGTGTGGGAATCTAAAGAAGAACCCGTGATGAAGGATGACTCCCTTCTAGCCGTGCCACATCCACTTCATCCTGACATCCCTTGTGATTCTGCCACTGTTGATTTCCCCTATGAAAACCCATTTCCAGATATTTCTACTTCTGATCATACACAGGACACCTCGAATGTTAGTATGTCATTACAGTGCGGAGAGGACACATCTCCCTCTTAAAATATGTTCAATTTGTCATTTATCTTTCTTGAAAACACAGAGGGTGAACATCTTTGCTTCTCATGTACTCCTCTGTCCGACTCATCAAATCATGAGGATGTTGACGAACATCTTGAATTTTCTGATCTTGGTTGTCATGATATATTCACTTCCTCATCTGATCACGATGTTGATTCAATCATTTTTAATTTGACCAAAACACTGGTCTACGATGATCTATCTATTAATGAGGTCGAAACCCCATAAACTATCGAGGCACTTCAGCCTGAGCTGATGGTTATGTTAGGCCCTCGCTATCCTGAGTTTGGTTTCACTTCTGGTCAGGAAATTGTTGAAACACTCAAGGCTCCTCATCACTCTCTACTTTGCATTGAAGATCAAGCAAACACCCAGATTTCACTTCCTCCACTTGAACTACACGGTCCCATCACTCATGCATTTGAGGAATCCTACACAGCAAGCACACATGCACAACACAATTGATCTACCTTTCTCACGTTTTCTTGCATGTCACAGTCAAGAGAATGCATACACTCAACATTTGCACGCAATGTAGCACAGTACCATGGCAACTCCACAAAATGCATGCCATGTGCTCTCACTCATCTTTGTTCTATGGATGCTTGTAAGCTCGGAGTGTGTTGGTATTCACTATTACATCTTTCTTGCTTGTTGGTTCACATAACTATATTGTTCGCGAACCATGCCTTCACCAACATGGGTCAACCAATGCGCTGGTGGCTGCATTGGAGGTACCACTTCACGTGAGATGACCCATGCATTATTAGCTTAGGAGTAGGAGTAGTGTTTTCTTGTGGGTTTTTTGCTTACTTTTGTTTGTTTGTTTGTTTGCTTGCTTGATTTGCTTTCACTTTCACTTCTACTCTTGCTTTGCTTTGTTGCTTGTTAGTTCACTTGTTTCGTTCGTAGGTTAGTTTCACATGAAGCCATGTATGACTCTTGAAGCAAGATGAGCAAGTACAAGAGGCCTTGTGTTGCTATCACTACTTGGTTATCTGTCATCTTGCCTCTGTATGAAGAACTTGTTACTTTTATTCCATGATATATCAAAGGAAAATACGTACTATTCGAAGTGAACCTTTGGTGAAAACACAACGCTTGCACGCTAACTAGTGTCACCTAATCTAGTCGGTTGTTTTTAGCTTAACCCTTGTCAGCTCAGTCAAGTAGAGTAAGGTGAGGGGAAAAACCTTAATGGGCATGTTAGAGGTATAATAAAATACTTCTCTACAGGAACAACCTCTTCTTCTCTCAATAAGTCAAGATCCCCTTCTGCCTCTGAAATGAATAAGTGTTATGCACGATTACGAAGATGAAAAGGAAAAAATGAAGAAAGTGAGAAAAGTTTGAAAAAAAATGAAGAATGAATAACGTGAAAGAAGAGAAACGTTTCCTGTACAGAGAGGTGATGCGGTAACTTCATCGGGATACTGACCAGGCTCGCTGGCAACGGATCCATGCTTGTGTTCCTATGTGACTCCGCTAGGGTACTTTCCAAGCCTACTCGCAATGGAGCAACACCAAAGATGAAACTAAGACTCTGATGACTATACTGCTTGTGCACCAATATACCCCTCAACCCCAATCGAAACAACTCTATTGTCTTGGCTTGGAATGTGTGTCAATCAACCAAGAGCTTGGTGAAACCAAGATGAGCTGAGAACTAAACAATACTTCTGAAGGTGTTAGACTTTCTTTTCACGAACAAGGTCCATTCAAAGAGCTGGAGTTCTTTCAGTGTGTTGCCAAGTGTTGTAGCGACTACAACCACCCTCCAAGATTTTTCCTTAGCTTCATTTTGGAGCCTCCCTTCAACCCTTCACAACAGCTTGCCTTGCTTCGTCAAGATCACAAGCTTCAGTGCTTTTCTTGTACAAAGGCATCCCGTGAATCGCCGCTTGATGCATTCCCCTCATAGGTTGATTACTCGAACCTAGTCCAGCTGTAGGCTAAGAAGCTCACCCAATAAATTGCACAATTCTGGAGGGAAACTAGCCTTTTCTAGAAATTGCGCAATTCTAGAGGGAAACCAGTCTTCCCTCTGGAAATTGCGCAGTTCTGGAGGGAAACAAACCTTCCCTCTAGAAATTGCACAATTCTGGAGGGAAACCAGCCTTCCCTCTAGAAATTGCACAATCCTGACTGGCAACCTGCTGGGATCCAGAATTGTGCAATCTTGCCAGTCAAACCTCACAAAGAAAATTGCGCAATTTTCCCCAGCAGGGATGCTCAGCCCAAAATTGGCACAAATTTGGGCAACAGTCAGCTACTCTGCCTAGAAATTGTGCAAATCTCTTGGGAAGCCAGCCCAGCTCCTAGCCAAAAATGTGCATTTTCTTCCAAGCAGTCAAGTAGTCTCTTGCATGTGCAGCTGAGTTGACCGGTTCCCTCCGGAACCAAGCAAACCTGACTTGTATGCATCAGCTGCTTCTCCCAAGGTAGCATGCAAAGGCATCCCTTGTTTTAGGGATCTATGTTTAGTAGTTGGGGGTTACATGCCAGGATCATTTCAGAAACCTCCCACCAAGTGTCACTTTCCCTAGATTTGTGGCATGCGCACCACAACCTTGATGTTATAAAAACTCATCAACTGGATGTTGCAGAGCTCATTCCTCACATCAACCTTGTAGCTTTGACATCCCACATCACATCTAGGGGTAGTTGGCACATTCAACTTAGCTATTTTGGGGTAAGCCCACTTTCCATGCCATGTGTTGCATTTCTGTCGCTTTTTGTGTTTCGCTTGTGTGGGTATTTTTTTCTTGATTTCTTTGAACACTTGTTGTTGTTTACATGTATCTTACCTTGTCTTAGCACTGTTTCAGTTTTCGTTGCTATCTCACTGATGTCTCATGCATGAAACTATTTTCATGAACAGTCATCAATTCGACGACTCACTTCAACCACATGCATGTTGATTCGTTTACTGAATCTTTTATTCAATGTTTGCATGCAAATTTAGTCCCTTCCACATTTGCTTTCAGTTGCCCGTCGACGAGTCTGGGCAGTCTTGGCCCAAAATTTGCCCCACCAAGAGCCTCACCAAGATAGCATTGCACAATCCTGAGAGGGAAGGCTCTGTCTTCCTCTCAGGAAATGTGCATTTCTGCCCAGGAACTATCCTTCAGGACTATTTTGCTCATTTCTGAGGGATAGTGATTGATGGCTCAGAAAATTGCGCAATGCAGTCACTAAACCTGCAACCATTGCCAGCTGAGGTTGCGCATTGTGCAATTTCAGCAGTCAACAGCTAAACTGGATTGTGCATTGCGCAGTTCTAGGCAGTCTCCTAGTAGACCAGACTATGCCTTGCGCAATCTTGGCAGTCAGTCTCCTGCCCTCCCGACCGAAATTATGCAACCTTCACGATAAATCACACGGGTATGTTGCAAGTCATTTCTCAAGTTCATTTTGGTTTTCAATTGACATATTGCTTGCATGAGTGTTGCCATGTCTCTAGGTATTGCAAGCTCAAGCAGACCCACTGATGATGAAAGAAACTGTGGAGACTCAGGCTATGAGGTGACGGCGCGACATGAAGATCGCGTGAAGACAAAGAATGGAACAAAGGAGTTGCATGTGCTGAAGCAGCAACTCAAGAAAGAACATGCAGTTGCACAGACATACGAATGAGTTGCAGCAAGGACAGGAACAACAGTGGCGCAACATGCACTCATAGAAGAAACTGTGCTCGTACAAGTTAAAGATCCATCCCAGTGGTTAGCACGGAGTAGACATGGTGAACAATGTTGTTGATTGCATGCAAGGGATTCAGCAGCATGCATGTCATTGTGCACATGCATGCAATCCAACCCATTCAACGCACTCACCAAGGTGAATACAAGAAGCAAGTCCAACTAGAGTTGAACATGTACTTCGGAAAGTTGATGCACATGACCACGAACACACACTTGAAAATCAGCATGAACACTATGCATTAGTGTGTTGTCAGTTCAGTCGCACGCAAGAAGACTATGCACATGTTAGCAGACAAGTTGGATGAAGGAGATGAACTAATGCACAGGTTGCAACGGAGGCAAGAGTTCACTTCAGTAAGATGTCAGCATGAGGCGCATGCACACCATCATGGACGATCAAGCTTGGCATCAGCTTACCACCTTTACCATCACAAGCATGCCAAAGAGTTGGTCTGATCACAATCGACCGAGTGTCAATGATGTCTTGCATAGCTTACTCAAGCCATGTTATCTCACATGAGTACATGTGCATTGTAATGTAACGTCATGTCAAGTGTAAGTCGAGTGTCAATACTCGGATGTAACAGTCATAGAGTAGGTGAAGAGTCATGAGGGTAGTTGAACTATCACAAAGGGGAATGTCAAGGGTCACCCCAACCTTTGCTATAAAGAGGACCTCATAACTCATTATATAGGCTTTTGGTCAGCCAAGCTTCTGATAAGACTATATTGGAAAGAGCTTGGACAATATTGTAACGCGCATTGGTTTCTCCACTGCACTGACCTAGTTCATCTCTTTGGAGGAGCAGGTGAATGCAGCTGTAACGTTCTACTATTGGGGCTAGCAGGTTTACATGGATGTATTGTATGATTGGAACTTACACTTCTTTATATAATAAGAGCCAACACATTTCCATGCATATGTTGTTATTGTAGTTGGACTGTTCCGATTGTTGTAGCAATGTGTGTTATTTAACTCATGTAGTTGTGTATGAACACTTTTGTATGTAATTATATGAATCTTGCTGCAGATGTGTTGTTGTTTTAACCATCACTTTGGATTGCCGGACTGACATGCTTTCCAACTTGTGATGCATCTTCGCTCATGTGTTCCCTTCCCCATTGAAAACACTTACAGGTTTCCAATGGGCGCACTCATCTCAACCCACCTAGGAACCTCTCATGCACCTTCCTTGACTCACTACTGCAGTCACACCCTTGCTACTGACAAAGTTATCTTACTTGCCTCTGTGTGACATCGCAGTCAAGGCATTGTTTTACGACCCACTGCTAAGACTCCTACACCAAATGGTCTGAGGTCTAATTGGGACTTCTTACCGAAGAGATCCCTTTACATGTTGGTGGGTCCAACACCATCAACAAGAAGACAATTCTTACTCCTGTGCATGTATTTTGATTATATATATTAGTAAATAAAAAGAAAATTATATGACACATAGTATAAAACAATGTGTTAACAAAGGTATTTCAAATTTATGATTCGAATGTTTTAAGTCCGTTTTCTATTACAACTGAAGATAATTTCCCAAAAGACAACTCTCGTTGTTTTAACTATAGGTTAGGTATATTTGTTATGTATATTATGTTGAAATTTTTTATTTATATTTTTATATATAAACTCAAATTTTAAAACTCAAAGAATAAATCAAAATATAAAAGCAAATAAAATAGGGGATGTTTTACTCACTCTAACCACGCTGCTGATTGCATTTAAGTTTATATATACTCTTGTATTGTGTGACATTCGAGTATTTGAACATGCATGCCAATTTAAATGGACGATCTTAAAAGGTAATTTTACTCTATGAAAGACAATTGCGCTGGTTTACTGATAGATGCGCATCAAAGCCAGTGTTAGTTTTCCACATGTGCCCTTTTTTACTTAATTCACGGGTTGTTTAATATTTAATGTGACTAAGTTAATTAGATTATTAAAGTTTATATTAACATATGTTATGATGAAGTTTAAATAAACACATTACATTAAAGTATCTGGAGTATTTTATATTTTAAATATAAAATTTGATGATAAATTTTTAATAAGATTATTTTTTTAATTATTATAATATATGAATAAATTTAGAATTTTGATTTTTTTAAATATTTAATTTAATATAATTTAATTGTTAAACTTTATAAATTTAATAATTAAAAAAAATTTGTATTAGATCTGGAGTATGTTTTAAAATTGTGTTTGGTGGTAAGAGTTTTTTTTTTTAATAATTAATAAAAAAAATACTGGATTTTGAGTATGTTTTAAAATTGTGTTTGGTTGGGAAGAGTGTTTTTTTTAACAAGTAAAAAAAGATGTATTGGATTTGGAGTATGTTTTAAAATTGTGTTTGGCTGGTAAGAGTTGTTTTTCTTTGGATTAAAGGAAACATGTTAATCCAGTGGTCTTTAGTGAGATTTTTTGAAGTTTTTCCAATGGGTTTTTTTGTTCTAATTTCTCTCAAAATTACAAGCTTGATGGGTAACCTGTGCACTATTAAAATGCCCTAGGGGTTTTTCAAGGTGTTGAATCCATATATATAGTAAAAAACAGTTTAAATAACACAAATAAGGATTTCACCTCAATTTTTTCGACAGAATTGGAAAGTTCCTATATTAATTGCTTAAGACTTGAAGACAATTTTTTTGAGAAGATTTTTTGAAGTAAATCACATTCAAATGCATTTGTCGACCCATTTAGAACCAACCAGTGTGGTTCATTCTACAAACAAGTTGGTTCGAAATGCATGGACAAATACATTCAAATGTCATTTATGCCGAAAAATCTTCTCAAAAAGCTTAATATAAATCGCAGAAGGTTAAAGGCAATAATAAGAATGAAACCCTATTTAATTACAAACCACCAAAAACCATCCATAAATATAAATAATAAATATCCAACTATTAATTTTAGGAGTTGTCTATAATGCGACTTTTTGGAGATTCCGGTGACGGAATCCATCGAAAGAAATGAGGTTAAATCTTGATTTTTAGCAGTTAAAATGGTTTTTTAACTGCATATTTGGATTCAGCGCCCTGGAAACCCCCTGGGAGCCATTGATTGTGCAGAAACTAGCTATCAAACTTGGGATTCCAATGAATTGCTGCCGGATTTTGACCGGAAAAATCCGCCGGAAAGACTTTCAAAAAGTCGCTTTATAGACTACTGCCATTATTTTTTATTTATTTTTTTGTGATTGTTTTTTTTGTTTTAGTTTTAGTTTTCAATATTTTCATATTCTCAATATATTTGATTGAATATATATGTCAAAATAAAAAGTATGTGTAATTAATAAGTATAGGAGAGCAATATGTTGTTGATGGTGTACTCCCT
>APFE031277571.1:13505-28318 GCA_000404065.3 Pinus taeda | reverse complement strand
TATACACTAAAAACAATAATGACATCATAATAAAACTGCACAAAATTGCAAATGCTTCACGGGTGTTCTTAAAAGGCGCAGTTCACTCGGTAAGGGATCGGGATAGTCATTTTCCATGTACAACTGACTGTTATAAAAGAGATTTATACATTCCAGAAATTCAATAATGTCCTTTAATTCAATTATGCTTTCTGGAGTTTTTGTTGGAAATGGTTAAAAATAATTTGTTAATTTTTTTTTGGTTTAACATGGATTTTTGAGTATATATATAAAGTAAGCAGGTTGAAAAACTCTGGGGCAAGTTCCATTTCAGCAAATCACTACCAGACCGCTGGAAAACCCTCCAAAAATCTATGACCATTTCGTTTTAGGTGGAGTGAGTAACGGCCGTTGCTTGATCTCGCCGGTAAACGTGGAGTCCACCTACACTCAAATATCACACTCATACACTCGGGAATCGACAGAGAGTAAATTATTGCGTGTTCTTCTGTAATTTATTCCATTAAAGGGAAAAGACATGTATTCAGCCAACTCAATTCTATAAAAGAAATTCATATTGTGTAATGTTGGATGACAAAAATTGTGTAATCCAAAGGGTACGAAGTTAGAGGGTAAATTCTGTTCGGCTTTGCTTTGATTTGGTCTCCTAATTTCCTATTGTCCTCTGCAATGGAGGAGCGCGGTCCAGTAATGCCAGGCTTACTGCAACTTTTTATGTTACTGCCTATTATGCCATTAAACTCATTATGCCGAGGCCAAAATGCAGATTGTGCTGAAGAAGACCTGGTTGCATTATTAGATTTCAAAGCGGGCATCGTTCAGGATCCCACTGGAGCTCTTCAAACATGGACCGGCAACGATTGCTGTCAATGGAACGGTCTGCTGTGTGACACCCACAACGGTCGAGTGGTAAATCTCCTTCTCAACGCAGATCAAAGCAATAGCAGCGAATACATGAGTGGAACCCTATCAGACTCCATCGGTAACCTCTCTTATCTCAACAAGTTTATAATTTTCAGCTGGAAAAATATAGGAGGAACAATCCCATCTGCCATTTCTGGCCTCTCGGCCTTAACCCATCTTTCTCTGGATAATAACAATCTGACCGGTTCCATACCTTCTGCCATCGCTGATCTGCCCCAGCTGCAGTTTCTGTCTCTCTCAGGAAACCGGCTGACCGGTGCTATTCCACAATCCATCGGAAATCTGCAGAGTTTAACTGCTTTATACTTGAATTCAAATCAGCTCTCCTCCTCCATTCCTTCCAGCATCGGAAATCTGAGTCGGTTATCCGTCTTGACACTGAATAACAACCTGTTCTCTGATTCTATTCCGGAATCCATGGGAGCTCTCGCGAGCTTAAGCACTCTTGATATATCAAACAATTTTCTTACAGGTGACATTCCTTTGTCGTTTGGAAATTTATATAGCCTTGCTGAGCTGTTGGCCAGTAATAATCGTTTGAACGGAAGCATTCCCGAATCTCTCGGCTTGCTGGGGAATAATTTAATTACACTCTGTTTGGACGGGAATCTACTGACAGGCGCTATCCCACAGTCATTTTTCAATTTAACATCCCTTCGCTACCTGGATCTATCCCAAAATACACTCACAGGCAACCTCCCCTTTTTCCCAAATTCCTCACATCTTGTCACCCTCCTTCTCTCTGAAAACAATCTAAGAGGTACCATTCCTGACTGGTTAGCCACTCTGCCAGCCCTCCGCTGGCTTCATTTATCATTCAACAATTTCACGGGCCAAATACCCAATTCTTTTGGAGAGACTTCACTTCTCGACTCTGTTTTCATTTCTAACAATAAGCTCACTGGTACCATTCCTGAATCAATCGCTGATATGGAGTATCTGGAATACTTGGATCTCTCAAACAACGAGCTCACGGGCACCCTTCCTCAATCCCCAGCTATATATAACCTGCTCTTCCTTAATCTCTCCGGTAATAACTTATCAGGTCCGTTGCCAGAGCTGGATCAAATTGGTCTGGAAACCCTTGATTTGTCTTACAATAACGTAAGCCTTGAGGTCATCCCTGACTGGATTACAAACTCCAGTTTTGTAGTGGAACTGCGGTTAGCTGGTTGTGGTATTTCAATGAGATTGAATGACTGGGAGCCTGCTGCTCCTTTTCTTTATACATCTCTGGATCTCTCCAACAACAACATCACAGGGGACATAGGCAATCTGTTCCAGAGCATGGTGGCATTAAAATATGTGAATCTGGCGAGCAATCAATTGGGTGGGAGTATTCCATCGTCCATTGGAAGTTTAAATAGCTTGGAAGCTCTGGACCTGTCCCATAATGAACTGAATGGAACGATCCCAGAGGAGATGACCCAGCTGATGAATCTGAGGGAGTTGAATGTGAGCTACAACCATCTGTGTGGAATGATTCCAAAGGGTAAACCGTTCAACTCATTCCCAGCTTCTGCATTCGACCACAATAACTGCCTCTGCGGGTCGCCCCTTCCTGCTTGCCAATTAAACTCTGTTGGAAGGGACAATTATTACATTTGATGCCATCCAACTTTGTAAAATTCCAAATTATATAAAATTATAATGAAATGATCTCCCTTATTATAATAGTTGCTGCTAATACATGGCCATTTGGGGAATTGGTATCCAATTTTGGCTGGGAGATAGGGTTCGGCTAACTTCACAGAATTGCTAATGAAACTTTTTTATATTCTGGTAGGTTTCAAACACGGCCATAAAGTAATTTAGTATTTAAACCATGGCCATAAAGTTATTGACGCAAAAATTTCGACATTATAAACATGAGTGGCTCATCCAAAATAAATTTATAAACTGTGACATCGCTACGCTTTTGCTTTCGCAACTTAAATGGCAAGGAAAGAACTCTTACATAGCCATGTGTGATTGGGTATAGTGATCTTTTAATGAGCTGTATAATATTGTTATATTTCTTCATTTTTTTTACTAAGTTGTGGAAATTTGATGTTATAGAAAGTAAGAATTTTTATTATGATGATCAAAATAAAATTGAACAAAACCTTTAAAATATTGTTTCACTCTGTATGAATCTTGGTTCATGCCTAAGATTTATCCCGGTTTTCTATCATATTGGTATTTAAAAAAGAACTTATTTGTTACAAGATTAACCTATTAAATAGAAGTTTTTTTGGTAAATAATAAAGAGACTATTAGATTGCTTTTATAAATAGTAGTGTATCTTTATTTTCTACATTGATTTTAAGTTACTAGTTTTCCTATCACAGCTAGATTAGATCATAAAGTGTTTTGAACAATATTGAATCCTACTCTAGATATTTTAATGGTTGGATTATTGATTGTTTTGCATTTGAACCATATTATTGGTTATTCCAATTATTTCAAATATTTTATTTTTTGAAATAATTTCAAATCCATCAAGCAAGGATAACTTCAAAGACACTTCCACCCAGTTAAATAACAACAAAAAGGTGGAGGGAAACACTTATAATGAACATCTAACATCAATTTATTGTCAATTATTGATAGTTAACTAAAATTAACAATAGGGCTTATATTTGCATTGAATCAACTTTTGATTATTATATTAGTTGTCCTACTCTAGACTTTCTCCATTCTCATATATCACCCATTAATGATAATTTTCTCCATATTAAAACAATAGTGGCATTGCCTAAACACAAATCTTAAGGACTAGACATACTTCTTGCCATAAATGTTGATGGAATTTTGATGCTTTACAAGATCCAAGGAAAAAAGGATGTTACATCAAGGTTCTAATGTAGACACTTATGACAACTTTGTTGGGTGTTTATGTTCACCTAGCCTAAACATAATTCTTCTGACTTAATTTAATCAATTTAACTAGGTTTTTCAATGTTCATCCAACATATTTGATAATTGAATCTAAATGTGCATGTTGATTACCATCACCAATTTTAAAAGAGTTCCTACCTTTAAAAAACTCTCACAATAAAGGTGAATACCCCATGTTCTAGTATGTAAAATATTGGAAAGCTTAGATATCAAGGATAATTTCATTAGGTAAAGGGATATCCTTAGTGCTTGATAGGAGTAGGCTATTGATTTGATCCAGATTGATAATTCATAGTGAGTTTGATATAGTGTATTCAATAGCTAAGGTATTTGGATAACCATTTTAGATATAATAGTGATTATAAAAAGATCTATATATTGAAGGAATTAAATGAACCATATGAACTTTAACACATAACTTTGTAGTCCAATAAAAAATTCTGGTATGTCAAATAAATGATATTTTTGCTCATCAAAATATGAAATGAAAATTTAATGGAAATGCCTAAAACCATTTCGTTATTTCATATTTCAAGATAAATTTTCATTGAGTCATTAATGATCATTTCTTTATTTTAATTATAAACATAGAATCAATTTACATTTAAATACCTAATTATCTAATCAATTTAGCATTTACTTTATACTTAATATCTAATCATCTAATCAATTTAGCATTTTCAATTAAAATTTTAAATAATTTGAAAGCTCTCGACATGTATAAGAATGAATTGAATGTAATGATTTGAGATGATATGATGACATTTGGTTACATTAGTGAATGTTAGTTAAAATCATTCATGTCGGATGATTGCATGTAACCAAATTTTTGGCCTATTCCTTACTTTTTCATTCAATCACAATCACTATCTCTATAGTCCGCCCCATCCTCCTTATCATTCGATTTGAACAGAAACTTCCATTTGATTGAATCAAACTTCCTAAATTATAGATTATATATAAAATTATAATGAAATGATCTCTTTTATTTTCATTGTTATTAATAATTAGCATTCAGGGAAAAGTGTGAGAAAATGGATATATGAAAATGGAAAAGAGCCAAGGGTCAAAATTCTTTCTTAGAAAAACATTATGCCATCAACTATTTCCTTACATTTAGGTACATAATAAAGAAAAGTTACATAGCGAAGGAAAAAGTACTAGTGCTATACTATTGGTTTCAAGAATGGCCACTACACCATCCTAAGGGTGAAACTATGAGAGTGGTTGACAAAGAAATTGGTCTTAAATAATTAGAGGGAAACAATACATATTTTATGGATAGGTAAATGCCAAGACCGTAATTGTACACAGTCTTGTGGAAATTTTAGATTTTTATTTGTCTCATACTTTTGCAATGGTCCAAAAATTCGAGTGGATGTTACCCAACATCAAGGGAACCAATGGTGATGGGTGAAGTGTTCACTTCAAACACTTCGAATGTTGAAAAGAAGGGCAAAATTAAAAATCTTGAATTCCTCCAACATTATGATAATTGTGAATATCTATACATTCAAAATGTAGAGGCATTTTAGAGAGCTTCAAGAATGACATTATCATGAAATGATGTTGTCCTTGCTTCCCCACACTATTCAATCTTCAAGTAATAATTATGCTAGAAGAATTGATAAATAACAAAGGAGGGGAAAGGGTAAACATAGTATGGATTTCCATAAAGATATTGCTATATGCAAATGATGGAACACTTATAATGAGGAGGACATTATAAAACCTAAATAATCACGTTGATGCCTTAGATTCCTTTTGCATGAAAGTTGAGATGAAGTAGAACACGAGAAAAACTAAGATAGTAGTACTATAGGTGATGTTGGAGGTAAACCACTAAATCAAAATTATAAGTATTTGGGGATAGATTTTACTAAGAAGTTTAGATGGGACACATGTATGAGAAAATTACTAAAAGAAGGGTGGATGACATTCTTCTTATTGCAAAATATATGTAAGACAACATAATTTTGGCATTAGCAAACGTTATGTCTCGTCTTTGAAATGTTCCTAACTCCAATAGTCATTATGATTATCTAAAGTATAAGGACCAAGCATATCTAGAAATAGATAAATGTCAAGGTTGAGCAAGTATTAAAACCCTTGATAACATGTTGTCAAAGAGTAAAAAACCAACCCTTAAGAGATTTCCTAGTTGAAAAAAGGTTATACCCAATACAATTGGAGGTACTAATTCATTCTACATAGATAGAAAATGGTAGTTATACATAACAACAAGGTTTCAATTAAATCAACTAATATGAGATAAAAATGATGTAGAAAACATGAAACCAATAGTGCAAAAAATGATTTGAAAAGTAAGATGTAGAAGAAGAAAAGTGTCCATTAGATTAAGAGGCATTGAAAAGTTATATACAAAAATGCTTCAAAAAAAGAAAATGCAAAAAATGCATCAAATGAAAACAAGAATATTACATAAACAATTTCATATCAATAATCTAAATTGTTCATATATAATTTGGATTACAGAAACCTCAATTATTATATACAACTTAGATTATGTTAAATATTTCTTAAATAATTTATTTGTGGATTAAATTGATTTGAGCTAAAAAAAATCAAATAACTTGATCAAATAACTTGGAACCCCAAATCCCTTAGAGATATTAGAAAATTACACATGTTCCATAGATAATAAACATGGTAAATTATTAAACTTAATTACAAAATCTAGCAAAAAAAAATTAAAAGGAAAATAATCTCACAACTCACTCAACCATTTGAACTACCTACCAGGCAAAAATATACTTTTCACCCATGAACTAATCCTTTAAACTATTGTGTTAAAATAAACTAATTCTTTAAGCTACTATACAAATAGATATCTTTTAAACTATTATGTTAAAATAAACTAATCCTTTAAACTATTATACAAATAGATATTTTATATAATAGATATTTTATACTTATTAATACACATGTCTTCCCTTTAGCTATTTGTGGTTATTTTCATATTTTAAATAGCATTTTTGAGTAATGTAGGCTACGTGATAAACGCCCCACCATCTCTTTAAATGGGACCACTCCTATAGTTGAATTGGCCATTTGCAATTTATTGAAAAGTTAAAGATGTGCTTCTCGTTCAAGTTACGTATGTAAGCATAAAGTGGTTGATTGTATAAATAGACATTCCTTCAAGCGATAGTATCAACCAAACATCCCCCGTATGTTTTATCATTATAAACCTTTGTTGTGTTAGTCTTCCCTAATAAGTAACATTGTTTTATTTTTTTAACACAAGGAAAAAACCGACGGGAAATTGTTTACCTAAACTGTGATAGTGATGTGATCTTGTTTTAATTAGTACATATGACTGGGGAATATAATTTTATAAAACAATACACTACAATGTTTTAAATTGAATTTATAATAATAATAATAATTTTTATTTTAAAAGTTAAATAGACAAAAAGGACAAAAAGGAGCTAGAAGAACAAAGGATTTCTTACTACAGTGAGGAATTTACCTTTGATATTTGAAAGGACTTTAGAATGAAATGTTGAATAATTGCTAACTAATAGTGTTATAGGCCATTTTGTCACATTCAATCAATGAACCTCCTAATGGGATCAATCAACATCCTATTCCCCCTTGTCACCATCTTGCATAAAGACCTATGCATGTACTTTTCATTTCCCAGAGTTTCATCCCTAAACTGCATCATATGAGCTAGTTTGAGGATCAATGCTCCCTATAATCCTATTGGGGTGTGTTCATCGACAGGTTTCTCCACTATGGCTTGCGGCCGTCACCAACAAGTTGCTCCCCTTTACACCTGCATTGGTTCTAGAAATCTAGGAGAATGATCGGAATTCTAGACGCTTCCCCTTCTAGGAGTTTCCAGAAGTTGTTTCAACTACTGACCTTGGATAAAACATTTGGATCCTATCCTTCCCTATATTGGAGTTTTAACCACTTATCCTTTGATCCTATCCCTCCATCAAAGGTGGATCTCTTACCCTAGATTGGTAATTGGATAAGAACTCCCAACTTACTTTACTTCTCTATATATTCCCAGCCTTCTATGTGGTTGAGGGTTGGCTTTTGGAGAGTGAATATGCCCTTATGTTGTTGTAGTGAGAAGTCATCATCTCATGCATTTAGGGTGATTGGAGGTGCATATTGTGACAACGAAAGGACAAGTCAACAACTTGGAGGAGCTCTTCTACAAGATCAAATGCCATTTATGGTTGTAATCTCCTTCCATTTACATTAATGCAAAGAATTCATTGTTTTCCTATATGTGATGTTATTTCATATACTTCAATACCATGTTTATCTATTGAATGAAGTACTTAGATGATACTACATAAATCTTGTAGTTTCTTGGCTTGTGTTATCTGGCTCTGCAGGTTCTAATTTTGGCATTTGGAGCTGGAATTGGAGCTTCCAAGCTAAAGAAGGAGTGAAGTATGAGAAGGATTCCAGGCAGGCCTCACTTCATCATCTATTTATTTAAGGAAAAGCATTGTGTTCCTTGTCTCTCTGTTGTTCTAGGTTATCCACCGACCTAGGGGAGATACTTTTGATCGCAATTGTAAATCTCGTATAACAAATAGGAATATGAGAAAGTTGGGGCTTGGTGAGGGATTTTGATTTATTTGCTATGTTGGAAAGACTCTCTTTCTCCATATGATGAATATTTATTTAAATGAAATTCCTTAAAAATAAACCCTAACCACTGTAGCTATTCATTTGATCTTGTGGGTTCTTAGGATTCAGTGATTTTCTATAAGGTATCCTTCAACCATCGTTCAATAAACTTTCATAACAATGTTTCCATTCTTTTATGCTTTACTCAAATGTCAAATAGTTCATCTTCGATTCATTTTAACTCAAACTCCAACTAATCTTTCAAATTTGCTTAATCAACATTTTTATTAACAAATTTAACCAACCATTTTTTAATGTCTTCTTGGGAAAATTTAAGGATAGTAACAAAATTGTTAGCCCAAGAAATCATGAGTGCATAAAAGTGTTCATGGATCTGATATTTAGTTAGTATGGCATCAATTATCATGTGTGGGTCATCCAACACTTTTTCCATGTCAAAATACTTTAGTTGTTTTTCTTGCAACTATTGAGATGTCGTCATTATTGTCATTGATGGCCAAAGCAAAAGGTGACTTCAGGCGACTTCTACCATTACTGTTACAAGAAGGACTGTTACATGAGGGATATTATGCAAGCAATTGAGAATTATAAAAAAATTGTTTCTAGTTCAAGGTTCTTGTTCTATCTAATGCAAGGAGATCCTCCTGATATGTTTATGGATGTGTAAAGACAAAGCATTGTTTCCTAATAGTCTCGACAACCCATCCAATGGTTTGTGCCTTTGAGATTAAGAAGCATGGCATCATCCTAAACCGTGTTAAGGGGGATAAGTTTACAAGTAAGCATAATTGGTACCCAATAGTTATTGTTATGAAAGAGAAAAGGGGGGAACCTAATTTAATATCATTTTGTATACATTCTGCACTTGGGGCAATAACATATTAATACAAGCTTCAAACTCTTTCTTGTTTCAACACTTAACTCTTGAGGATAAGCTCAGCTAGTGGCTTCAAACATTGAACATAGATGTTAACCTTATATATAGTGTTCAAATTCTTTAGCATATTCTCCTGCATAATCATTAATAATTTAATAATGAGCCTTTGCGGAAGGGAAGTATTAAATGAAATGAAGATGTTTGAAGAAGTTGTACATTAAAAGAGCCAAAAAGATTGCAGATATGGAATTATGCGAATGATATTATTCGAGGGTTTACTATAATCAAATATCACTTTCATTTGATGTTAACTAATCAAGCCTTTGAAGAGATGAGTTTTTTACTGGTTAAATGTTCGATCGAGCCTTGCAGGAAGGGATATCATATACCTTTATGAATCACTTTTCAATCTACACATCAAACTTGTGGGTTGCATGTATGTTGATATTTTGCAAAGAAGAGGGTATGCATTCATGTGGAGAACAAACAAAATGATAAGCAATACTACTACCATAAAAACAAGAAATTTGAGAAGCCTCTGATACAATCAAATAAAATTAACAAAGTAAATATTCTTATTGTTGTTTTTGTAGCATCGGAGGTGTTCTAGTCTCGAGACATTGTGGAGAGGATAAAGCACATGATTTCTCCATAACTCAGAAATCGTTGTTAGAAATTCCACCTAGAAGTGTCTCAATTAGATTATTAGCCTATTTTAAAATATTTCCTAAGTCTAAAATTAGGAAAAGGGGCTAATTAATCAGTATTAATTGAGAAAGGTGTGAATCATCTATAAACTCACAAAGATCGATCTAGATATGATCTCATCCATCGATTATATTTTAATCTTGGTTGTTGGAGTCCAAATTGGAGATTATAAGAGGATGTGGATGGGTAGATGTAGAATACACACTTGAGATTATTTCCTTGGGTGGTTTCATTTTCGAGATAGGAGCAATAGTTGTTGGAAGAGTTCAAGCCAAACAAAAGGAAGCAAAGGTAGAGAGGGGCAGGGACAATGAGTCTGGAGGAAGTTTTCTAGATCTAGAGAGTCATCTATAGGAGGATCGAGTTTCCTCATTGAGGATGTGCATATGATTCAGAGGTAGAATTCGATTTAGCTAGATAGAGGGTCAATTGAGATTTTGGAGGCTATAAAATTTTCGAAAGGGGTCAATGAGTCATTCTTAGAGGGTGGACTTGGAAGATGACTGGATCAATTGTAGTTCCAAGAAGAGCATCTAAGTGCTTATGTAGAGTGTCCAAGTGCCTGTGCAGATTTGATGTAGAGGCTAATGTAGGGGTTTCATGGAGCCCATTTAGAGCCAATTTCAGAGTTGGACCAATGTTGGGTGAGACAAAATTTGTGTCAGTAATTTTTGTGGCCAATTTTCATGTAGTGTATTGCCATTTTGGGCATCTAATTGTAATAAGATTATTTCACTATGGCTTAACAATTAAAACCCTCAGTTATTGCACCATTTTTCCCAAGTTGGGTTTTTCTAGAGACTTTAGTTCAAAACAACCGTGTCAAATCTATTGTGTGTGAGAGTGTTTTCTCAGTTTCCAGTTTATCTTTTGTAGAATTTAATTTGGTGAAAATTGCAGTTGTGAATTATCCATTGTTTGTGTGTGCAAATAAACTGTTAATTAATTTACAGTTAGAAGAATAATTTCTAGTTGCTGCAATGTTTGAAAATTTCACATGGTATCAGAGCAATTTTGATCAAACGGGGAAGCTCAGAAGCAAAGGAAGAAATTTTTTGCACAAAGCCTAAGCTGGGCTATTCAAGTTGCTTGAGCAAGTTCAATTTTTCAATCCAAGTTGGCAAAAAAAAATCGGCTTGCTAGTTGATTGAATTCCAACAGGTAGAGGGGGAAGCAACTCAATGAGTTTCCCTGAGCAGATTCTTTGTTTGGGAGCAGAAGGGTTTTGCAAAAATTTTGTAGTAGGAGAATCAGTGTCAAGTGGAAGAGAAAGTCAAAAATAGAGAGAATTTGTCTCAAGGAGTTTTGAGTTTTAGAAATCTAATTTTCCTCTTGTAGATTGGCAAGAGTTGTGAGCATAAATCCTCACTCCAGGAAGGAGTGCATGTAGCAGACTCAATAGTCGAGCAGGGGGAAAGAGGGAGATTTTTTATCATATTTAAAGATGATTGAGGCTAGGCTTAGAGATAAATATAGGTTGGAGGGAGCCTCTGGATTTGTCATCTAAAAGGCTAGAATGTCCTTCCTGCTAGATTAATATAACATGAAAGCCTATGTAGATAATGCATTGGCATTTCCCTAGGATGCATATCAGTTGAAGGGACACATGAAATAGATGGTGAAGGTGAAGAAAATGATCCTGGATGGATTAGGGGACCATATAGTCTCACATATATCTAGCAATAATACTGCCAAGGGGATGTGGGATGCTCTCAACCAACTATATCAGAACTCTTCTGAGTAGTGGAAGATGTTCCTGTTGGATAAGCTAAGAAACATCAAGATGCAGAAGGGTGAAAACATAGATCACTTCCTCACTAGGATTCAGGAGGTCCGTGATCATCTTGCAGTCATTGGTGAGGCACCTGAACTGACAGAGATTGTACATTTGGAACTGAACAATGTCTCATAAGAGTGGAAAGACTTTGTCCAAACTATCTTGGGCTGAGACTAATTGACTAGACAGGACAGGATGTGGTTACACCTATGACAGGAGGAGTTGAGGCAAACTCTATTGAAGAGAACCATCAGTGGAAGTAGTAGCAAGGGAATGAAGGGTGAGAAGGAAGAGGAGAGTGTGGGGGATAAGGGTCCCAGTCAAGGACGAGGGAGAAGAAGAAGAAGAAGGAACTATCTAAGGTCAAATGCTTCAGGTGTAGCGAGTTTGGCCACTACAATACTTAGTGTCCTCTTAGGAAAAAGGACAAGTAGGATAAGTAGGAAAAGGAAACAACACTCGTAGAGATAGACAACTTTTCCTCTAGGATGGAGGAATATTTTTCCATGTTTGCAGCTATACCTCCAGGAGTGAGGTGGGGCGATATGGAGTTATAGTTCCAAACTTGCGAAGGATGGGCAGCATCCATTGAGGTTTCCTCCTCATGGATCATTACCTTACTAAAGGGACCCATAGTATTACGTAGAAAGATGGATAAGTGTCAGTTGATGTAGCCAGATTCCAAAGTGACAATTGTAGACTAGTAGCAATCAGGTGTTGAGGAGTGTGTAGAATTTCCCATTGTAGATCAACAGATTATGCAATATACTAAAGCAAAATATGAGATATACTTCTACAACAAACTTTGCGTAAGCTTAATCGAATATGGGCAAGATCAATAGAACACATAACTGATAATGAGAAAGAAATCATACATGAACACAGAAGAATAATCTGGGGAAAGCCTCAGCCTAAAACCCTGATCTCTATAATATCATACAAGTGGAAATATGTCAAGATTACACAAAGCATTAGCTCACAAGCTATCCTGCTCTTAGTACAATCCCTCTGCTGCTCATAGACAGTCAAAGGCTTCTCACAAACCTTCTCCTTTGCCCTCCAAACCTCCTATTTCCTTGCGCAGCTTTTCCTGGGGTCCAGTGCTTCCACTTGTGTGAATTCCCACCTCACACTGCTCACTTGGCTTAGTAGTAACTGCGCAATCCTGAAGAAGATAATTCCTT
This sequence comes from Pinus taeda, assembly GCA_000404065.3. Lineage (NCBI taxonomy): Eukaryota > Viridiplantae > Streptophyta > Pinopsida > Pinales > Pinaceae > Pinus > Pinus taeda. The sequence goes on along the minus strand of APFE031277571.1, from coordinate 15,327 downwards.
TTGCATGGATGAGTTTCCTTTATAGGAAAATTCCTCCAACTGATAGTACACTATCCCTTCCTTTGATCTCAACTGGGTCTCTGACTGAACTTACATGGATGAGTTATTTATGAGAAAATATTCAGTTATCTGGAGAGCAGCAGTTACTTGCATACAAGCATTAACTAACTGAACTCACAATTAATTCTACAAACTGTTAGAACTAATCTAACTGGACTTAACTCAGTCAACTAAGCTAACTAATTACAACTCAAAGTACAACTCATCCTAATCTCCTTTAATCAAGGGATAACTTCCTCAATCAATGGAGAAACTGTTGCATCTCTTCACATAGACTTCATGTTTGATTTTCTACAATTAATTAACTCAATATGAATTAATTAATTATTAATCAAACATCTGCTAAGATCAAATTCAAATTTTATTTCTCAATTTTAGTTCAGGGGCTAACTAAAATTGGAATCCATTCCGAAATGCTATGTATAGCAATGCTATTTATAGCACTTCCATTTTTCATTCCTTGTTGCTATGTCCAACACTGGTACCTGAGATGCTATTTATAGCAGTGTTATTTTTAACATTTCTTGTTGCTATTTTCAACACTCCCTCTCAACAAGAAAGGCATTCAACTCGAACCCGATCCTGAACCTTTGGAATGTTCTGCATGCAACACTCCTCCCAAGTGTTATTGCTCCATCAACTCTAGAAACAAAAAAAACTCCCAACAGACCTCTTTGTTGGGGTAGAAACATCCTCTGATGTTGAAGCTCCATATGCCGCTGACAAGTGCTCCCTCTCTGACCTCTGAGCTACTGCAATAGTCCATGCATCTCGCACTGTTTCACACCTCTCTATGCCATCCTGCACTGGTGCAATACTCTTGTGCCTCTCGCATTGCTGAAACCTGCTAGCTCTGTGCTGTCTTGGGACTCCTGAATTGTAGCTCTCTCTGCCACTCCATTTGCATCTGTCTCTACCCACTCAGCCAGTCCTGCTACTCCTCGTCAAGGCTCCCGTAGCAAGGTCTAATCAAAGAGGTTGGGTACCTCAATGATCCTGCCCCTATTCCATCCTTCATGAGACTATCACTTCACATCGCCCCACCTCTCACCTAGAGGTATGGTTGCATGTGATCCCTCTACCCACTTGGCTCAAAATTTCCCCCTACTGGAGGTCTCTACATGAGTGGATGCCTCCAGTCGGTTTCCTCTTGGGTTCTCTAGTTGTGGCTGCTCCACAACCTCCTAAAGCTGCTTCACCAATTTTGGCTCCTCCACAATTGTCTAAGACTTCTTCTGGTGCTACATGCTGAGAGGTAATGTACTCTCCCTCTGAACCACCAAGTCTCCAACAGTTGCCTTGCTCCTCAGGGCTTTGCATGCATCTTGAACCTTAAGAGCATATAGTTTCTTGACTCGTGAATCGATCTGCTTCACCTGTCTCGTGGTGATGAGTCTAAGGAAAACCTTTTCCTTAATGAAGATTACATCATAGCCTTTGTCTTCCAGCATTGCAATCGACACCAAATTTTTCCTCAGCCCTGGTGCATACTTTACATCGATCAAGGTAATGCGAGCTCCATGCTCTCTCTGAAAACAACTATGCCTACAATTGAGACACTATACTTTTCATCATTACCCATTGCTATGAGTATCTGGAGATCTTTCTCCTCCAAGGTACCGAACAAACTCTTATCACTAGTCATGTGGAAAGAAGCTCCACTGTCAAGAAACCAACCACATCCCACCATGGATGAAACCATGCATGCGAAGAGGGTGAAATCCAACTCAAACTGTGAGGCCAATGCCTCACCTTCAGATCC
>APFE031277563.1:117166-140423 GCA_000404065.3 Pinus taeda | reverse complement strand
CCTCTCGTAGTTGCTCATGATGAAAAGATCTTCCTTCAAGCGATCAAGCTTCTTTAGAAGGACCTGCTCTGACACCAAATTGTTGACAATAATACTGAGAGGGGGGGTGAATCAGTATTATCTTATTCTTTTGCCAAACCTTCCTTATTTATACTTTGAATTATTTTTGCATACCAATACCATAAATAATGAGCATGAACAAGAAAAGCAGACAGTCATATCAAAGAACACCAGATATAAGGTGGAAACCCAATGTGGGTGAAAACCACCTGCTGCAATATGTCTCTATGTTCTTTCAAATTAGAAACTCCTTTTGCAATGATATTGTACTGGTGCAGTCCTTTACCAGTACGCAGGCTGCAACCTGCAGAGAGCTACAACTCTCTCTCTCATTTTCTAGTCGCTCCTGGAAGGGAGCTACAACCCCCTACTTCTTTTCTTTCAAGGACCACTTTTCATAAATTTTCATACTGGATCCATAAATATCAAATGATCATCAAGTACCAGTAAGTCACCCAGATAACTAGATCCAAAATAACAGAAAACTAAACCTAGAACACCTTCTGCAGCGTCACCTGTGGCGCCTCCTGCGGCGTCTCCTGCGGTGCCTCCTGTGGCGTCTCCTACGGCGCCCCTTGCGGCGTCTCCTGCGGTGCCCCCTTCGGCATCTCCTGCGGTGCCCCCTGCGGCGTCTTCCTGCGGCGCCTCCTGCGGCGTCTCCTGCGGCACCTCCTGGGGCGTCTTCCTGCGGCGCCTCCTGCGGCGTCTTCCTGCGGCGCCCCCTTACGGCATCTCCTGCGGCGCCTCCTGCAGTGTCTCCTGCGGCGCCTCCTGCGGTGTCTCCTGCGGCGCCTCCTGCAGCGTCTTCCTGCGGTGCCCCCTGTGGCGTCTCCTGCGGCACCTCCTGCGGCGTCTCTTGCGGTGCCTCCGCACTTCCGCAGCTGCAACACTCGATCACCCTTCACAGATTCGCTTTCCACTTCACTTTCATATAGATCAAGCTTTTGAAACAATAACCCAATATTTCAGATCTTAAGATATTCAACCCAAAAGCATGCCTAAGCCAAATGATGTCCTTTTCTTTATATAGGCAAGCTCTTCCCCAAATCATGGATCATGGGGCTCAATAATAATAATAAAATAAAACAATACCATTGGCCAAAACCATAACAAACCAATACCATCAACTCAATACTAGGGATCAACACGTCTGTCGAGATGCCATGGTCTAAAAACCATAGGTTCAAACTCCAAGGACTAACTACCATGGACCAAAGGTAAGTTTTCCCACATGAAATAAACTTTTCTCCATACGTTCAAATTCCAAGGACTAACTACTATGGACCAAAGGTAAGTTTTCCCACATGAAATAAACTTTTCTCTGCATAAAATTCCGTGAGCTTTTCTCGACATGAAATAAACTTTTTTTTTTCTTTTTTTTTTTAAATTCTCATCATATTGAGAGCCATGCCATGGGTGTTTCCATCAAGTACAACATCTGTAACATATAACCATACCAGAAACATAATGCCAACAATTACTTCCAATTCTGCGGCACCAACCCCAAGGGATCCTACCCTATAGTTTTTCTTTGTCAATAAATGTTTTGATTGTATTACACTGCTCTCAAAATATTCTTCATTGTGTTTTGTCAATCTACAGCTTCACTGCTACATCAATGACAACCTGTCTTCATATGAAGGAGTCTTTAGAACTCTTCATATTGCCCAAAGAGAGTCTGAAAATTTACGTCATGATGATTACAAATAGCCATCATGATCTCCAATAATGTCTCCAAGATCTGCTAATGCTTTTCAACAATATATCTTTGATAAGCTACACTAAGCCTCAATGTCTGCACAAAAACAATTCTTTGTTTTTCAATCCTCTATTCTTATTGTCGGGGTAACTGCTTCAGGAGTGACTATCATTGTAATTACTTCACGAGTGACTGTTACGATATCTTGCTTCCAAGGATTAAACTCACAAATACTTCAACATTGGTGTTGTCTAATACTCTCTTCAAACGATGAATGATGAAATATTACTTCACTGGTTCGAGGTCATACAAATCTTCGCAAAATTTTTCTTTAGGTTGCAGTTTGTACTTATTCCATAGATTAATGCATCACAATTTTTAGCTGCATAGATGACCCTATGCGCAGTCAGTCTCTGCTTTCTTTGTTCTTCAACTCTTAATGTTGTTGTGTATTTCTCTTATGATTGACCTTTGGCTTCCTTTCCTCTGTTTCTTGATTTTCGCTCATCCTTCGGCTTCTTTGAGTTCATGAGTTGTGAAATGTCACTTCCTCTCTATATTCAATGCCCAAGATCAATGCTTAAGGTGAAACGTTTAACATGTATTTATATATGTTCCACCAATGACCAAAAAGACATGTTTATTGGAGGGAGGTCGACTTGTATATTAAAAATATATATTGGAGAGTCTTTCAGTTACTTTTATCATAAACTTGTTTATTTTCCGAAAATCATATATCATAGCTAAAAGCACATAATGGGTGTTCCCACCTACCACATCATCACCTTAATCGCAATCGCAACTTCCAGAGGTTTGAACATAATCATAACTGATTCCCCTACTACCGACGGAGCAGACGTGGTATACAATAAACTGTTTTTGATAAGCTCATAGGGTCCACAAATTTACGCAGTCGACAGTCCGTCGAGTCTATCGCAATAGGTGGTCTGTTGGGTCCACACCTTTATTGCGATCGACGATTTGAAATTTCTTTGAAACACGGGGTTCAGCGGATGTCATATCTTACTAAGTCATGTCATAGTGATGCAATCGGGTCTACAATACATGTTGCAATCATAAGATTTGAATGTAACAAGGCTTCAAGACTTGCTATGCGGTGGATATGATATTTCAATAAAACTATTTTGATAGTCCTATCATGTCCGTAACATATGTCATAATTGGAGCTTTAGCCTTGTCGGAGGTTCTAATCAAAGGTCATATTTCAAAGATTGCGATAAGTGACAGATACGATTTCACAATTTAATTGTTATATAATCACGTCAGGTCCACACCTTATAGCATACATCGGAGGTTTTAGGTGGTGATACATTAATAAAAAATCCAATATTATATATCATCGATATGATATGATTTGGTTCTTTATTGGATATTTCATCGATATCATTGTTTTCTTCCTTTTATCCCTTCTTGGCTTGACTTTCCTGTGGCTTCTTGTTCTTGTGATTTTCAGTGGCTTCCAATGACTTCTTCCTCTTACTCTTTGGCTTCACAATGGCTTTTGATACCTTTCTAATGGCTTCTTCTCTTTACTCTTTCTCTTTCTCTTCTAATGGCTTCCGATATATTTCCTCCTTGGGTCCACTGCTTTTATTATGTTTGTATCCAACCTTGGGTCCTCCATCTCATCATATCATCATATATCATCTTCTTGATATGGTGTCTACAAGAATTTTCCAAACACTATTATATTGACATCAATGACAACCTAGATTAACAGTGTTGTGAGTGGAGCTCTTATGGAACTGACACCACTTTCCCGTGTCCTTCTTTGTCTTCATGGTGTTTTTCTTTTCTTGCGGCTTCAGCAAGTTATCCTGGGCCACCCCTCCTTGGCTTTTCCCTTTACTTTGCGGTTTGGGGTCGCCTTTCCCTTACTTCGGATTCACAGATCCAAAGTATCGCTATTTTTATTTAAACTTATGTTCAATCCTGACAGTGTATCGGTACATCATTCCAAGCAAGGAGATGTCCAGGAAATCCATCTCATCCTAGATTCACCTGTGTAGATAGTCGAGGTACTTGAGTACCAAATTCTGCTCAGAATCCTTGATACCCAACTTTGTGTGAAGGGTATGAAAAACATTGGTAAAATCTTACACATCTTGGTCCTTTCCTTGCCACAGCATGGTCCACTTTATGTATTTATCCTCATAGCTCCTGACAGGGTAGTACTGATCCTTGATGGCATCCCAGAACGAATTCCAAGTGGGTGAAACTGAAAATAGAGAGGGTATACTTTCGTCCTTCTTGTCACAGTAGGTTTCCCACTAGTCCTTGACATGGTGGGTGGCTTTGACAAGTGAAAAAGTAATCTTTTCTCGGATGGAAAAATCATGAACAGAAAAATATCCTTCTAGAAAATTTAAGCATTAATCTACAACATCCACATCTATTTGACCTTCAAATATGGGGATGCCAAAGTTAACTTGTACCTTGAAGGGTGTGGTGCTTCCAGAGTGGTCGTTGGAAGGAGATGAGTTGCCTTTCGATAGTTGCTGAATGATCTGGGAAAAGTTGTCCATCACCGCGTGCCTCTGTCATTTGAGGGTTTCTTCAAATAATATTTTGAAAGGATCTCCTGCCCCCTCACCTTTCTTCTATCTTGCCATGGGAGGCCGTTGACATTTGCAAGGTTGGTCTTGCAAAAGTTCGACCAATTCAAGCCTTAACTCCTTATATATCGACCTCGTTGCGGACATGCAAAGAAAAAATGAGAAAGAGAAAACCACTTTGATATCCAAACTTAAACAAGAACACAACAAGTTATAGATATAACCATAAATACAGAGATGCAGTAGAAATAACACTTCATTTCATTAATCTCAAATATTGAAATAAGCTTACAAACATAATGCAAATAAACTAGTTCGAGTGATGGTAGCTTACCTTTGAGAAGAGATATAGCTGCTACATGCCTTTGAATTGTGTTACAATGAGTCTTGAAGGCCTATTTATTATTGAGACACAATGGAAAACCCTAAACATCCAAAAACCTAAGCCTAGGAGATGAAGTGCCAAAACTATGGGCCCTGTTTGGGTAAATTGGTACATCAACTCCCTAGGGTTGTAACTTTGGCATACGATCATCGTTTGACGCTCACCATACCTCGTTAGAAATATCTATCCAAGGAATACATCTTTTGCATGGAAAACATCAATCAATTACTCATGTTTGCACCGATTTCCAAAAAAAAACTTCATTTAGGGCATCGAAATGGCTCTAGAAGTTCAAGCCCTGAAACATTGCTAAAAATAGTAAACTATGCTAAAATTAAGGAAAATGAAAAACTAAAAGAGACAGTGGTGGGGGTCTAAGTGGAATAGGCCTGTTGGGATAGGTTCCCTAGGGTCAGTTTTGAGGTTAGTTAACCCAAGTTTTGTATAATTTTTTGTAAAAGATGTAAAGTCTCCGCGAAATGTGGATGCGAAGCATGCAGGTAGATAGGAGTCAAAGGGGTCTTAGCCCCTTGTTTGGATAAGTAAATAGGTCAGTTTTGAGTCTCACCCACAGTCCACAGACCATGCTATTGTATTGAGAATGCTATATATTTTAGTCATAGTGAGTCTAGAAGAGGTAACTAAGTAAGCTAAGTCAAAATAGAGATTGTTCTAGGCAAGTGGGAGGCTCTATTTCCTATACTTAGGTGAGAAGGGGAAGGCTCCTGTAGTTGAGTGCGCAGGAGGCCTTGGTAAGTCCGCAACTGAGTGTGCGGGCCCCTGCAGCTGAGTGCACAGGGTGAAAGAGTTTGTAATCTGAACGTTGAAGATCAATAAAGACTGATTTTAAAGAATTATCGTGAATTTGAATATTATTTTCAGTTCTGTTTATGTTATATTATGTCGCTTATCATGTGTTTTATGTGGAATAATGAATGAATGATGCATGAAACCACTGAATCTCTCTTATTTATACATGGTTTAAGTAGTTATCTAATTTTACGAAGATAAGAGTTATTTCTGCTATGTTTTCTGATTAATTGGATAGATATGCACGAATTCAGATCTAGGGTTACTTATTGATGTGTGAAAGTAGATAAATTGTCTGTTTAAGGTTTCCAATGACTCATCGTAGACCTCCGCAAAGGTCTAGAAGCCAATTTACCCTAGTTACAGTGATGAGCCCTAGAAGGATACCAATCTACGCAAAAGCATATCTGAACTGTCAGAGCCTAAGAACCACTTAGTACATGTCCCTGGAGGCAGAAACCTGGTTTTAGCATCCCCCAATACTGCTTCACGCGAGACTACAGCCTGCGCTATGCAGGTTGTTGCCGAAAGAGCCAGCAATTAGGGTTTTGTTGGTTGGCATGACCAACTCTGAACCTGGGTCAGGCCCCCTTAAGCAACAAGACAGGTGGACACCAAAATACACCCCTATCATATTACACTCACTATTACTAACAACTTCTATTTAATTACGACCACTCTGGTTTGTTAGTCTAAGTCTCAACTATTCTTACAATAATTCAGATAAATTAAAAAACTTGTTTTACTTCTGCATGATGATGTAGGTTGTTACTTTGAACTTCTTTTTCAATATGTCATATTTCAGATGCCATTTTCATTTGATTTGTTTTCTACATTTGCTTGTACCTCATATTAAGCTTTTCTCTCAACTTCTATAAGACCAAAAAAAATGTATTCATGTCATGTCATCTTCTTTTTGGTTTTTGCAATAGCTTCAACATCACTAATGGTTGCCTTCAAAATTTTTGTGTATTTTTTTTGTTATTATTATTTTTACTTTTCCATAACCACTTTCATCTTTATCATACTTAAACTTTGAAGCCACTCTTCAAGAAATGCTAACTTAGCTTTATAATCAAATCCAACTTTCACTATTAGGCTATATTTATCTATTGTTAATGTTGCAAAGACAATTTTAATTTCATCCTCAACAAGTGTATCTTCACAATGGGCATAACTTTCTACATCATGCTTATACTCTACTTCTTTTACATGATCACGCTTTTGTTTTATAATTCTTCAAACTTTTATGTAGTGTTCATGTCACCTATACTATCTATATATTGTATATATTCTTCCGTTTGAGTTGGTTCTTCTACAACTTTCCCTATTACTTTTGCAATATCATAATCTCTTACTTCTTTTGTTATAATAATGGTTTCATTAACCACTGGAACACTTTGTTGAACAATGTTGCTCCTAATTTCACTGTATGTCATTTCCAAAATATTTCAAACTACTTTAGATGTGGTTGCCATTGCAATCTTGGGAAGAATATTATCATCAAAACCTTTTGAATGAGAAACAATGTTGCTTCGTCGTCCTTCGTGTTAACAAAAAATTGATCATTTTGATCTTGTGTGATAGCCTCATAGGATACGCAACCCATTAGAAACAATATTTCATAAATCATCTATTTCTAATCTAATTCTTATTCTAAAGGCCCAAAATCCATAATATTTGCCAACAAAAATAATTTATCACAAATAAAAATTAATAAAAAAATTCATAGTAATAAAATTCAATCACCTTTTTTCTTATTAAATACTTTTCTGAACCCACTTGTAAAAAACACCACGAATAAAAAAATTCATTAGTTTTTCAAAGACAAATCACCATATACTCTTTATCTCTAATAAATAAACCTCTTTTTATCAAATAATATCTTTATATCGACCTTTATAGCACACTTAAAATTTTGCACAAAATATCATAAACTTACGAATAGACAACTCTTTTTCTTTTTTTAACAAATAAGGCCACCATATTTATTTGTTTGATCACCTAAAAAAACATCATGTTCTTGACCTCAATAGATTAAAAAATAACACTTCACTTTATATATGCACCATAACCTTTAATTCAAATCATTGACCAAAAACTTCATAAAACAACTTATCAAAACCTTCGAATATAATTATTCAAAATAAAGTGAAAAAAAAAAAAAAAATTACCTTCTCTAAATATTGTGAATTATTTTTAGAGGACATACCAATTAGTGGACCAAACTGTAAAAAATACGACACCCTACAAAAAAAACTTTACCGCTTCAGTTTAAGATCCACAGATTCTGGTGCACGGAGGTTGGTCACATTGGACGATGGCAATGGAGGTTGTATATAGTCGTTGGGGACAACGGTTGGTCACACTGGACGATGGCAATGGAGGTTGTATATAGTTGTTGGGGACAGTCGGTATGTTGTGGTTGGGTGATCTTGCAGTAGTGAATATTAATAGTGACTTTGTAAGAAGTTTGGATGATAGGAAAAATACTTCTAGTTATGTGTATCATCTTGATTTATGTGTGATATCATGGGCATCTAAGACGCAGTGTATTGTGACACTTTCATCGGCATAAGCATAATATGTAGCAATGACATTAGCAGCATGTAAAGCAATATGGTTACAAAGACTTTTGGACGAACTTCAACAAAAATAAGAAGGATCAACAACAATCTATTGTGACAACCCCTGACCATTGCATTATCGGAGCATATTGTGTTCCATCAAAAGAGCAAACATATTGATACAAGAAATCATTTTATAAGAGAACTTGTGAACAACTGAGAAGTTTATTTAAATCCTTGTAAATCGAGTGACCTGTTGGTTGATATATTCACTGAGCCATTAGCAAAAAATGTATTTAAGTTTCATAGAGGAAACTTAGGTGTTGTAAGTCTAGTTGAGACTTAGATCAACAAGCATGTTTGAGTTGTGATGAGTCATGTTTTAGTTTTAGCGGTCATAATTAAAGGGGAGTGTTAAAAATAGCTAATTACTCTTGCTTGCAGTGTAGTCTAGATGTAGAGTGTGAGTTAATTTGAGCTAGTGTGAGTTAGTTCGAGTTCAGTCTATATTTGGAAATGTCAAATTTAGTGTGAGTTTGCATGAAAATATGAAGCCTAACAGAACTTCAGTTAATTAGTTAATGAGAAAGCATAAATACTCCACATTTAATGCAATTGTAATCAATCAAATTTGTGTATTTAATAAAAAAAAACAGAAACTCATGTGTTTTGTGCGTGTGAAATTTGTGTTATTCCTCTTTTGTCTTTCTATCAAATTAATATCAGAGCAGGGTTACACGGAACCAAGAAAAAACTAAGGCAGTCTGCGTGTGAAGAGAAATTTGTTTGGTTGAAGTAGCAATGCACCCCATAAAAAGTCTACAGGCATTATAATGCAAAGACAAGTTAAATACCCGGGTTACAGCACCTTGCGGACTTAATACGACACTGGGTGTGTTAGTTGTGCAAGGAGCGTACTAACGTTGTTTCTCCTTTACCCAGCCATGTTAGTCATCATAGACATGTTTTTTTCAAAAGGAACGTCAAACACTCCTTAATTTATTCTGATACAGGTTTATGAAGTTTGTGTTTTGAAAAGTCCAAAATTCTATTATCTGTTGAATATTATAAGCTTTCAAAACGCTATTCGAAACCTTGGAAATAGTGGAACTTACCAGGGTTTTTTTTTTTTTTTCTAAGTATATTAAAGGTGCTTTAAAAGGGGTTTTTTATATAAAGGTTTTTTAATTGAGGTGAGTTATGTGTTATATAAAAAGTGGAAGGGCTAGGTTATAAAAAAAACTTGATACAGATTTGTGGGGCCTTTATAAACTTTTTGTTTTAAGAGTTTTTTTTAATAAAAGGAATATTAAAAGAAGTTTAGGGTTTTTCGATATATATTTTTTGAGGATTAAAGAGAGGAGAAATTATTTCATCGGGTTTTTAGTTGTAAAGTTTATGGTTTATAAGGGAAAATTATGATATGCAGGTTGTTGGGGGCAATTATATGAATGATATATCGCCATTTAAATTATCAATTAGGTAATCGTAATTAGTAGAGCTGATAAATGTGTGAGCAACAAGTAATTTATCTAAGTGTCAAGTACAGTGGAAAAGACAGTAACATAACTCATACCAATCTTAATTTTCAAAATTTAAGAGATCCAATTGTTACTAATAACGCACACACTTTCATGCATTAACTGCAGTTTCTACTGGTACCGGAAATCATTTAGTACAGGTACTGGAAATCATTCAATGTAGGTATAAGAAACTATTTAGTACATGTACATGAAACTGTGTACTATAATACTAGTTCGGGAATTATGTTTGCTATCTGAAATGAAACAGTCCATTGAAATCTGAATAAGGGTGTGTTCTCTACTACTATTGTTTAGTCTACACAACATTCAAACTCGCAAAATAACATGGACAACTCTATCTTATCAACTAAGCAACCTCTTTCTTATGGAAAATAAATCTAAGACATATGAATTCCACACCCATAGCTAAAACATGAAATGTTAACAATCTTAAAAGCTCACACTTTTATGCCTATCTAATCACTCTTGCAACATTGGATCGATCCTTCAACCTATGATCTCAAACGACACATAGCTAGACTTATGAGAAACAATTAATTTTCTACGAGAATGAGTAAGGAAATTTTCTGCAAAACTGAGTAAATAATTGATTAAATTTCTACATAAATTAAAGACAACTACAACTTCAAGCACACGATTACTAAATAAAATGCTAACTACAAAATAAAAAAGAAGAAGCTCATCGGGATTATGTTAGTGGGCACTTGCAAAGGCCAACCAACGGCTTATAAGAACTTACAGACTGGTGAGATAAAATACACAATATCACAACAACTATATTTGTGTTAGTCTTCAAAAATTGAAATTACAAACTGTTCTTGAAAATATTTAACAACATAACTAATTATTACATACACATACACAACATGAATTCTTTGTTTCTCTTACTCAATCAACTACCCTTAGATGATCCCCTTCACCATCTCCAGACCCTCTTTAATGCAGGAGCATCCAACTCAGGCACCATGACCGGGTGTCGGTCTCTGCCAGGTCAAAAATTTGAGTTTACTTTTATTCATCTTTATGTTGGTTGATAGAAAAGTAGGTAGGACTTTTATTTTTATTTTATTTTTCATACTTAGTTAAGGGTAGTTGAACAGTTAGGGTTATGTGTTTTCCTGTTGTTAACAAGTTATGATTATCCTTTTATTTTAAAAGGAAAAAGACAAATGTATTTGAAGAGAAAATATTGTCATAAGATAAAATGAATGACTAATAACCACGTAACTGTAAAAGTCTGTGACTAAAAAGAAACTGTACAGTTTCATTAACTGGAACAGAGAACCTATAAATGTAATAGGACAAATCATGTAAGGGGTTCAGTTCAATACCTCTAGCACCCAAATAAAAGTAAAAACAGAGAAAACAAAGTTCTGTCCATCTGTATGCCTACTGTAATTCATTATGTTTTCTGATTTATGACTATTTGAACACACAACTAACCATATACAGATTCTTGAAAATAAATTCTTCTTTATGTTTCCGGAGAGAAAGAACTAGTTTACACAGTGAGACCAAAGAGCAGACATAGTACGAGGGTTTGTAACTCGTTCGAAGCAAACAACGAAAATAAACCAGGGTTTCATGCAAGCCAAACACCTACAGGCCGAGTGACAGTTTCCACAATACATTTCAATTGACAACCATATAAAATTGTCAGCATAGTTACAGGGCTCGTGTAGAGCTATGCATTATATTTCAAGCAAATTGAAGGCGCATAACAGCGGTTCCGGCTACGAATTTGGAGCAAACAAACAACGAACAAAATTCAGGTAAACAAACTTAATATGGTTACATCTCCCTGAAGAATTTCCTTTTTCAAAAATTGCAAAGTCCACCGTATTATAAGTACATAAAAGAACTGTAAAAACAAAGTCGTGAATGCTAAAACCATGAGTTATAAACCCTAGGCGAGGGTTTCAACCATAATATTCATACACAGTATAGATACATAGACCCTGAACGACAAACTCTAGGTGAGGGTTTAGAAAGGAGTTGCAATTACAAACAAAAGACTGTAGTCGATACACAGTGGAAGCCAGACTTCCGAAGCAACTGAGCATCGCTCACAGTGAGCCATTGGACAAGCAACGTGGGTGACAAACCCATCTAACCCGAAGATGGAGTGAAAGACCAAAACGAGGACTAAAAGAAGTTTGAAGAGGCAGAGCATACCAGACAAAACCAAGACATGTATGGCCAAACCCTCCAACAGTAAACCCTTAACACCTGCACAGCCAAGATACATAGGTGTTAGCAAATACATTGCAACAGAAGTGGAAGTATAGAGCTGGGAAGAAAAACCAAACCATTGAAATTGCAAACAATTACCTGAGAGTTTGCAGTGAGGCCAGAGATAGGCATTCCACCAACAATGCCGACTAACTATGGAGAACAAGGAGCAATCCAGGTCAAGAACTATGGAAAGAGACCCACAAGTTGAAACAGAGAAAGAGAGTTTACCTGTGTGTTAAGCCGGAGATGGAAGAAAGCCATCGAGCCGAACCTGGAAACAAGCAGACATTGAGTTGCCAACTAGAATGAAAAATATCAGTGCATGAGTTAAAATACGGCGGCTTGTAGAACCCATGGCAGAAGGAAACCGAAACACACGGAGGTCACTTACCCAGGCAACCGCAAGATGAACCACAACTGTCTACGAACCAAGGATTAAAGACCAACACAGTCATATCAACGAGCAACTAGAAGCGCACCCAGGACTTGCAGCATAGTTGCCCACCAAGACCTTATAGAGTACTGTGGAGTAAACCCTCGATGGACAACAACAAATGATCGAAAAGGCCAACGAACAAAGGGAACAAGGATAGGGTTGAGTAGGAAATGCAAACCCCAAGGCAAGTACCTTCCATTATTTCTTAATTGAATGCCACATAAACCAAAATCCAAAATAGCCGAATTGAATTTCATCCACATGTAGTCACTACCAAATGATTTAATCAACCAAATAAAAATTACAAAATCATTCCCATACGACAGTTTATAAAAGTGTTGGGCTGGTCCCATCAAAGTGGTAACAAAGTAGGTGAAATTGATTGAAGACATGGAAAGAGGAAGGTGAGGTCATGGTAGAGGTGCTCAAAGGTTGGCAAAGGAAGGACTGAGAGAGGATATTCAAATTCTTGTTGCCTGTTTGGAGGCAGTGGAGGCAGGGAGAAGAAGAGACTCGGAGATAGGTGATGAGAGCGAAGAGGAAATTAAACCAACAGTAGATGGACCAGAAGGTGAGAGCCCAGAAGTGAGATTGTTGAGATTTTTTTTAGTGGCAAGCAGTAAACCCAAGCCAAAACTCCCAACCTATGATGGCAATCTATTTATCGAGGTTTTATTGGATTGGATCAGCGAGATGGATAAGTACTTCGAGTGCGAGGAAATCAGCGAAGACCATAGAGTTAGGTTCGCTGCGAAGAAATTGAAGGGACACGCAGCCCTGTGGTGGGATAATGTCCAGAACGAGAGGAAAAGATTGAACAAGTTGCCGATTAAAACTTGGTCAAGGATGGTGGCCAAGTTAAAGGGCAGATTTCTACCGAAGGACTATCAGATCGCACTACACAGGCAGGTGCAGAATATGAAACAGAAAGGATTGACGGTAGGGAGTACATGGAGGAGCTCTAGAGTGAATTTGTGAGCCAGATATACAGAGGATACCACAGAAAGAACAGCCTGGTATGTAAATGGATTAAGATTAGAAATTTTGGATGAAATCAGTATTTTATCCCCAAAGAACACTGAAGAAGCGTATCAGAGTGCGATGAAAGCTAAAGAAAAAATTACTAGAAGGCAAAATGCCCGGAGAGGACGAGGAGCCGACAGGGGAAAAGGCCAGTCATATGGAAGAGGGTGGACTGCCAGTAATAATGAGGAAGGTAGCAGTTCCAGAGCTTTTGGATTAATTGACAAAGTTGATAATGTGAGAGGTGGTAGGTCATCCCAGCGGGGTAGAGGAAGTGGCCGAGGAAGAGGGACTGGTTACCAATGTTATAGGTGTCATAAATGGGGACACGGACCGTTTAAATGTCCCGAGGAAGAACAAGATGGACAACGGGGTGCATATGTTGCATAGCTGGAAGAAGCAGCTACACGTCCCCAAGAAGCAGAAAATGCTCCAGAGACAGGGGAAGCCCTAGTGTTGCACAAGGTATTACTGAAACTAGTGAAGGAGGTCACCGACCAGACACAACAAAAGGCTTTGTTTAGAACAATTTGTAAGTCACGAGGTAAGTATTGTAAGTTAATTATTGACAGTGGTAGTACTAATAATTTAGTGTCTGCAGAGATGGTAGAAAAGTTGGAGTTGAAGCGTTTGAAACATCCCAACCCTTACAGGTTTTCATGGCTACAAAAAGGACATCAGTTGTTGGTGGATGAACAGTGCGAGGTGGAGTTTCAAATAGGCAGATATAAGGACAAAGTCGTTTGTGACATCGTGCCAATGGATGTATGTCACACACTACTAGGCAGGCCTTGGCAGTACAACAAGAAAGTGGTACACGATGGGTTGACAAACTGTTATAAATTTGTGAAGGATGGAATCAAGCATACGCTTGTGCCCATCAAGGAAGAAGGGACAACAGGGACAAGTGAACCAAGGGCATTGTTGGTTGGTGGAAAATAGTTTCTTAAACAAGTTGAGGATAGTGAGATGGGTTACGTAGTTGTAAAGAAAGAAAGGACAGTGTTGTTGCATACGGAGGTATTAGATTTACCTATAGAAATCTAGCAGATGTTGCAGGAGTTTACGGATATAGTGGTAGATGACTTGCCAGACAAACTATCCCCCGAAAGAAGAATAAGTCATCATATTGACTTCATACCCGGAGCTAGTTTGCTGAACAAAGCGGCATACCGAATGAGCCCTAAGGACAATGAAGAGATTAAAAAGCAAGTGCAAGAATTCTTAGACAGGGGATTGATAAGAGAAAGTTTGAGCCCTTGTGCAGTCCCAACGGTTCTCGCCCCCAAGAAGGGAGGAGAGTGGTGGATGTGCACCGACTCGAGGGCCATCAACAAAATCACCATCCAGTACAGGTTTCCACTACCACGGATGGATGACATGATGGATTGTTTGAGCGGGGAAGCATATTTCTCTAAGATAGACTTGAAGAGCGGGTACCATCAGATTCAGATATGAGAGGGGGACAAATGGAAGACAGCCTTTAAGATGAATGAGGGGTTGTACGAATGGCTGGTCATGCCCTTTGGAGTGAGCAATGCACCCAGTACATTTATGAGGTTGATGAATGAGATGCTGAAGGAGTACATCGGGAAATTTGTGATCGTATACCTAGACGACATACTAATTTTCAGCAGGACAAGGGAAGAACACCTTCAACATGTACGGAAGGTGCTAGAAAAATTACAGCAGAATAAGCTGCTAATAAACTTGAAGAAATGTACCTTTCTGTAGAAGGAATTGGTTTATTTGGGCTTTGTAATAACAGAAAATGAACTGAAGATGGATCCAGAGAAGGTGGTGGCAGTAGTTAATTGGTCATCTCTGAAAAATTTATTCGAGGTACATAGCTTTCATGGACTAGCGAGTTTTTACAGGAAATTCATAAGAAATTTTAGCAAAATTTGTGCACCAATGTTGGACACCATTAAAAAGGCCAGTCAGCCTTTTCGATGGACAGATGCAGTGAAGAGAAGTTTCTAGTTATTAAAGAGGAAGATTACTAAAAGGCCGATCCTGAGATTGCCAGATTTCAAGAAGCTTTTTCAGCTCCGTTGTGATGCTAGCGGTATAGCTATTGGAGCTGTACTCAGCTAGGAGGATAAGCCTGTAGCATTTTTCAGCGAGAAGCTAAATGAAAGTCAACAGAAATTTTCATCGTATGATAACGAGTTCTATGGTGTTATACAGGCATTAAAACACTGCAGGCATTCTCTGTTGGGAAACGAATTTGTGTTATTCTTAGATAATTCTGCACTACAGTATGTAATGCAACAACACAAGTTAAACCACAAACACGCCAAATGGGTGGAGTATTTGTAGAGTTTCAACTTCGTATTGAAGCATATTAGTGGACAGGCCAACAAGGTGGCGGATGCACTAAGTAGGAGATCTTTACTTCTGCAAGAAAGTACACTACAAGTGCTGGGTTTTGAGCACTTAAAAGACTTATACCAGACTGATACAGATTTTAAGGAGGCCTATGAGGCATGTCAAAATCCCTTGGTGAGAGATAACAGTCCATGGTTGGACTACAACTTACAGGAGAAACTAATGTTTAAGGGAGGATAGCTATGCATAACTGACTGCTTGTTGAGGGACAATATTATTCGGGAGAAGCATAGTGGAGGTCTGGCCAGACATTTCGGCATGGACAAGACACTCGAGTAGCTCAGTCATTTCTACTTTTGGCCAAAGATGCGGAGGGATGCGCAACGATTTGTAGGTAGATGTAAAGTGTGCCAGTTGGCGAAGGGTCACAGTCAAAACACAGGACTGTACACATCATTACTTGTTCCAGGTAGACCATGGGATGCAGTAAGCTTGGACTTCATCTTAGGTCTACCTAAGACATAGAGAGTTTACAACTCGGTGATGGTAATAGTGGACAAATTCTCGAAAATGGCACATTTCATCCCTTGCAGGAAAACTAGTGATGCCACTCACGTGGCCAACTTGTTTTTCACAGAGATTGTCAGCTTACATGGGTTGCCTAAGTCTATTATGTCGAACAGGGATGTGAAGTTTACAGGACACTTTTGGTGTACCTTGTGGAAGAAAATGGATACACAATTGAGTTACAGTTCTGCTTATCATCCGAAAACAGACGGACAAACAGAAGTTGTAAACAGAAGTTTAGGAAACCTGCTACGAAGTTTGGTTGGAGAGAATTCGCGGATGTGGGATCGAGTGCTGGCACAGGCAGAGTTCACTTATAACGATTCGCCTAACCGCAACACAGGCTTCAACCCTTTTCAAATCCTATATGGCATGCATCCTCAAGGAGTGCATGAGCTGCAGGATCTTAGACTGTAAGAAAGGCGAAGCACAGATGGAGAAGATTTCGCTAAGGCGATGAGGGATTTGCATGAACAGGTAAAAATCAAATTACAGGACGGCAGTCCAAAGTATAAACAGCAAGTAAATTTGAACAGAAGGGAAGTAAAGTTTAATGTGGGAGATGAAGTCCTTGCACATTTGTGCAATGAATGCTTCCCTAAGGGTACGTACAATAAATTAAAATATAAGAAGATAGGACCCTGCAAAGTCCTTCGAAATTTTTTGGCAAATGCCTATGAGATACAGTGGCCACCCGGAATAGGCATTTCACCTATCTTTAATGTAGCAGACCTATTTCCCTACACGGCTAACCCAGAGGAGAAGGAAGAAGATGGAACCATGCGGCCTACATGGAATACCTAAGATGGAGAAGAAGCTTGGATGAGACAGATGCCTTACGTTCAGCCTCCCAAGATCGAGCGCATTCTCGACACTCAGGTGGCCAAACGAACTCAGCGGAAGGAGTATCTGCCATACCTGGTCAAGTGGAAGAACCGACTTATTGAGGACAGTTCGTGGCTTGATGCAAGGCAAATTGAGTAGAAATGTTCTTTAGTTGAGGAGCTCATGGACCGAAGTCATGATTTTCTTTTGCCTGAGAGCCTGATGCAGGAGCATCCAACTTAGGCACCATGACCGGGTGTCGATCTTTGCCAGGTCAAAAAGTTAAGTTTATTTTTATTCGTCTTTATGTTGGTTGACAGAAAAGTAGGTAGGACTTTTATTTTTATTTTATTTTTCTTACTTAGTTAAGGGTAGTTGAACAGTTAGGGTTATGTGTTTGTTTGTTGTTAACAAGTTATGATTATCCTTTTATTTTAAAAGGAAAAAGACAAATGTATCTGAAGAGAAAATCTTGTCATAAGATAAAATGAATGACTAATAACCAAGTAACTGTAAAAGTATCAGATCCCTCTTTTTTCATGGTCGTACTATAAAAAAGACAATGCAATGACCATCACTAATATTTCGGTTTGGTCTTGTGTCGGGTTCTCTTTCCCACACAACCTAAATTTTGTAATTTGTTAGTTCACCAAGTAATATATTTTATCTTATTTACAAAAAAAACATATAGTGAGAAAATTGCATTAGTTTTTTGGTCTAATTTGTGCATTTCAATTAGTTTGGATTGTCCTTTACAGCTCTCAGGAAACAAGCTAGTTGAATTCAATTGTTGAGACTACATAATAGTTGGGTGTGGTCAATTGTATAAAGGAATGAACCCAATACCTTTTGTTTGTGGAAGGAATGAACACTACCATCTCCCATTTTAAGAGCTTTTTCATTTGGAAGGAGAGGCTCTTCGTGCTCTCCAATGTTTGGAAGGATGTTTTCGTTCTCAATGATGGAAATGATAAAGTGGATTTGTTGCAGTTGTTCATATTCAACAAGCTCCACTTCATCACCTCACTCAAATCTTGATGGTGAGTGATCAACAGAAGCTTGGACAACAAAGTGTTCCCATGCGCCCTTTCTTTGTATATAATCTTGTTTTGGTTTAGCCATTTCTACACCCAATCACAGGTTGTTCATAGTGGTGTGGAGATATTGGTGGTGCCAATTCTAGTGGATTCAACATACAACATGTGTCCCAAAATGTGGGCTTTCAATCAAATTGTGGAGAAGCATATTTTCCATCCCATTGATTTGGATAAGCTTTTGCAATGATTTCTTTCGTTAAATTCTCGTCAAGGCCTTTATAGAGATTTGGGGAGCCATCTTCCATGGTACTGGAAATCCCTCAAGGCATGATTTCTTACCCATGTGATTAGATTTAGCTTGATAAAAATTGGAGATTCTCAAGTAGAACGCACAGAAAATTGAACTTGAGCCGACAAAAAGAGCTTATATTTGGAGGAGAGAAGTTGATTGGTCTTACTGCCATGGGATTTGTTCCCTTCTTTGTTAAGAATTTTGTTTTCTCACTTTTTAGTTTGGTTATGAACTATGAAGAACCAATCATATAGACTAGATTAACTTAATTTGAATTAGTTTTTCTCGGTATTCTTATGTGCCAAGAGAACATATAGATAATTTGATTATGTCTACAGTTTGTTATATGTTGATGGACCTAGTTCTTCTTTAGTGCTTCAATATCAACAGTTACAAGTTATCTTTTTGTGTATGTAAGTTTGTGTATATCAAAAAGTGTTGAGTTTTATCATTAACTTTTGAATACACAGTATCTAGATTACTTACCTATATAACCAGAAGTATTTATTTCGATCCATATAGTTGGGATGCAAGTATGTCCATAGAGTGATTCAATATCAAGACTATTTCTTGGGGTAGTTAAGAATTGCCAGTCTTACAAATACATCAACAATGGTGAGAAGCAGTTGTGTCTTAAATGGATCAAGTGGTAGCTCAAAGTTGGTGGTTAAAGAAAGAGAAAAGTTTATGAGATTCGAGAATGGATAGAAGTAATAATGAAGATTAGTCTAGACCAAAAGATCAATGTGAAATATGTTTTTGTGACTTCAATATTGTTCTTTGTAATGTAAGCTCTGGAATGGAAGCACTAAGGTAGGGTGTTAGGCTTGCTGCTTACATTATTATAATTAGTGTGTTGGGTGGGATTGGGTTGTTAGAGATTGTTGAGATATTCTATTAACCATAATATCCTAATTTATAATTAGTTGGATCTAGTTCCAAGTATATATATGTATCATACTCGTTATTAAATGAGTGAAAAATAATAATTTATGGTGTGAAATTAATTTTTATGTCAATATGAAATATAATAAAAAAACAAATATATATCACTCTGAGGATTAGCTCAATTGAATGAGCCCATGTAGTTAAAGAAACTTTGTTATTGAGAGGTTAAGGGTAAAATATTCATGTTAACTAATATATTTCATATCAACTTCATATATATAGAGGTAAAATTAAAGAAAAAATACAAATCTAAATTTAATATAATCAAATATTTCAATATGCAAAGAAAAAAAAGTAATTGAAAATATTTCAATGTCAACTATGTATATATTATATAAAGTGATTGAAGAAAGGAAAAAATATTATCATTAAACCTTTCACTTATAACAGTTATTCTAAGTTTATATATATTATATAAAGTGATTGAAGAAAGAAAAAACTTATGATTAAAACCTAAATTCACTTATGATAATTATTCTAAGTTTTGGTCCTTTTTTTTCATATATATATTTTGATAAACTCCGTTCAACATCCAATAAAAATTTGTTAGAAATATAAATTTAAGTTATGCAGTTTACAATCATAGTGTTTAGGAGTCGATTCCATTTGTGTGTTATAAAATATAATTTAAAAATGAAAAACTACAATTTCACCATTCTATATTCCTAATATTTTGTTATTGTGTTGCTTAAAATAAAGAATATATGTAATTCTCCCATGTTCAACATAAAGTTGATATATATAGAACTTAAAAATTTAGAGGATCAATTTTTTCGAAATGCAAACATTTCTTCAAATTTTACATTTACACTTCAAAGAATTTGATTTTTTAAATACTTTATAAATTTGAAATTAAAATAAATCTATGCTAATTCTTAAAAAAATATTTTAAAAAATTACATGATTTAAAGAGATAGAAATAAACCCATGCTCACCAAAGTGCCACCCTCACGAAAGTGCTTGGTACTTGGACAATAAATCTATACTTAATTCAAAAAATAAAAATAAAAAACATAAAAAATTACACGATTTAAATATGTAGAAATAAAACCCACACTCACCAAAGTGCTCGGTACTTGGACAACTTGATATTTAGACGAAAATATTAGATATTCAAATCCAAACAAAATTAGTGAAAATTTTCTCTAGAAAGCCATGTTTGACCTAGTACATGCTCGAAAGGGAAATTGGCAATTATTTTTTCATTGATTCAATGGATACGGAACATATTTTTAAAGTATATGTAGAATTGGTTTGTCGGTTTGGATTAGGTTGTTGGAGATTGTCGAGATATTCTCTCAATCATAACCTCCTAATTTAGAATTAGTTGGATCTAGTTACAATCATATGTGTGTGTGTGTGTAATATTTGTAATTGAATGAGTGAAAAAAAAATGGTGTGGAATTATTTTAAAAAAATTGGTGTGGAATTATTTTTTCTATCATGGTATGAGAGTTAGTTCAGCATCGACTCTCTCAACAGAGTGGTTGTGATCATGCCAATTCTGCAAGTTTAAATCATTGTACATAAATTACCATAGGGTGTAATATCAGATTAGTTTAGTGCGTGATATTTACGTGTGTCTGTGTATTGTTTCGTAGTTGAAGAAGGAATCATTGTCTTATTGTGACCTACATGAAGATGAAGATAATGTCATAGGGAGCTTAATAGAAATGATAGGATTAATGCATTTCTCACGATGCAATTACAAAGTGCAAGGGGAAAGCTCATGGAAGATGGGCACCATGACTTGTGCATTATGAGATGATGATTTGAGACTATGATGTGACTTTCAAGAGTTGTTGTTATAGCATAGCCATTTAGCTCTGTCAATTGATCAAAAATCATAATTGCAGGTTCCATTTGTTGTGCTAGTCAAATTCTTATCTGTTAATATAAATCAATTGTTCTACAAACATGTAGAATTTGTGGAAAAAATACATATGTATTGTTACTGGAGATGTAGTTAATATAATGGTATTCTTTGTTTTGTTTATGGTTGATTTCCATTGGGACAGAGCTATATTTGTCACGCATAAGAATAACATCTAGTGAGCTAATTACAATAGTTTTCTGGTCTTATTTGTGCATTTCATGTTAGTTTCGATTGTCCTTTAGGGCTCTCGAGAAACAAGCTAGTTGAATTCAATTGTTGAGACTACATAATAGTTGGGTGTTAATCTGAATTGGATCCATGAAGATTATCAAAGTGCCATGACTATATTAAGACAGGACAGACTTCTAATTTATGAACACAGAGCGATCAGGAAGACCTCTAGACAATGGCAGATTGTAGCCAGCAAGGAACAACGAGGACCTCGGTCAAAGCGCCTTGACCGAGGCCCATGGAGTCTGCACAGGAGGAAAAACTAGTTGGGAAGCACAGATTAGGAAACAGAGGCCATTTTTGATGCGCGATTAGCGTAATTGCGCATCACTAGGAAAAACCCCTCAAGAAGGAAAGTCCCCAAGCGCTCGGTCGCATGGGAAGCCGGGAAATTGTGGGAAAGCATTAAGGAAAAAAGCAGGACTTGCACTCCAAAATTGACAGTATATTGGGGGCACCCTTGGGCGGTAATCAGATTTGGCTGAAACCGAGTGATTCCATTCATTGCATGACGCATGTCCGGCGGATGAGAGAGAAAACCGTCGTTCATCGCATGCTAACGATCAAGCAAGTCAGCGCATGAAATGAGTGAATATTTTAGGATTTTTGGGGCCCCAGATCTGACAGTGGAGATTGCGCCTGATGGAGGAACCATATTTGATAGGGGAATTAAGTCACAACATAAAGAAGTTTGAAGTCCAATTTGACCATTGAGTTGGTGGATGAGTCATTCCACAGTGTAACTGAATTACCAAATCGTCAAAGAAGAGTTGACGTAGTTCATAGAGGACAAGTGGCCTCTTCCCTGTAAGTTGTTGACGATGACGCCGAGGCAGGGAACTCCAAATGAATAGTAGCAGGTGAACCGAAGGGGCGAAAGAGGAATCGAACAGTCATGAGATAGATCGGCTTTAAGCCATGAACAGATAGAGAACATAATATGATGAAGAAGAGAGAAGAAGAGAATGAAGACAGAGGGAGCAAGAGCAAAGAAGAGACAGTGAAGAAAATTGCAGAAAACAGAGAGCCGAGATGACCTAAGGCAACATCAAAAAGACAGAAAGCTTGAGAGGTTCAAGCAATCCCTAAGAGGATCTGTTGGGAATTGAGCACCACATTGGGCTTCTCCCATTAAAGACCAGAGAGGTCAAGTTCTGGTAAGGAAAAGATTCTGTGTACTTTAGGGGCTTGGGGGATCCAAGAACCACCCTACCAAACATTATCTGTTTTAGGAGACTCAAATTGAGCTCCTCATTGTAAAACTCTGCTTTAAAGACACAATAAAAGAAGGCCACCACTGAAAGATGGACCAAAGACATAGCCCTGGAGGATAGGGTGAACTCCTTATTAAATCTGTTGTGTTCTTGCATTTTCTTAATGTGTTTCTCTTGATGTTTTCCATTCTTCCAGTGTCTGTGTATTTTTCAATCTGATTAATCTGTTGCCTAAAATAACATAGACACACACCAGCACATGATTCTGTAATACCTTCATTTATTAATTAATTAATTGAGGTCAGTCACGAGTGATTATCAGATCAAGTGGTATCAGAGCTTTGGGCTATTAAATTTAGACAAGCTTGTGTTGGTTTAGCTGTTGAATGCTAACTAGATCAAAGCTCAAATTAGGAGAAGGAGAGTTGGTCGAAACTAATCCTGAAATTGGGAGAGTCTATCCTCGGAAAACAATGTCAGAGGAAGGTTCTATGGGGCCTGACCCTCAATTCATAGATATTTTCCTAGCCATAAATTCCATGGTAGAAGAAATGTATAGGGACTTTAGAAAACATAAGGATGAATATTCATTAGGCTCTAA
>APFE031277563.1:76867-109257 GCA_000404065.3 Pinus taeda | reverse complement strand
CAAAGGCAAAAACCACCTCAGATGAAGGTGGGGATGTGTACTTGGCTTCTTCAAGTACACATGTAGATCATGAGGCATGGTTGATTGACTCAAATGCATCCTTTCACTTCACTCCCCATAGAGAGTGGTTTTATAAGTATGAGAAATATGATGGTGGTGATGTCTTCTTGGGGGATGATAGGAAGGCTAGAATCGTTGGTCATGGAAAAGTAAAGTTGAAGTTGCAAGGTGGAAGGGTTAGAAAACTTTCGGGTGTTCTACATATTCCTACATTAGTCATAAATCTGATTTCTGTAAGCAAGTTGGATGATGCATGTGTAAAATAATGTTCGAGAAGGATACTTGCAAGATGGTTAGGGGGGCACTGGTATTAATGTGGGGAGCTTGAATTAGAACTTTGTACAAGCTACAAGGTATTACTGTTGTTGATGGGTGCAATAGTTCTGTGGTTCCTAAAAGTGGAGCAGAAAATCTAGTGGTCTCTGGAGAGAAGAACATGATGTGGCATCAAAGGCTTGGACATATTGGAGATAACGGCCTTCGAATACTTCATGGTAAAGGTATGGTAGAAGGTATGAGTAATAACTCTCTAGATTTTGATTTCTATGAAAATTGTGTATATGGGAAGAAAAATTGGGTGAGTTTCCTCTCTGGTGGTAAAAAGGCGAAACAGATATTATAAATTGTGCACAGTGATGTGTTTGGACCTATGAAGGTTCCATCACTGGGTAAGTTTGTGTACTATGTATCATTTGTAGATGAATTCTCAAGGAATACATGGATATATTTCCTTAAGAAGAAATCTGAATTCTTTGACAGGTTTAAATAATTTTGGATTGTAGATTACTGTGGTGTGGTTTCTGAGAGGAATTCAGATTTTCCACAGTGTTCATCTTTATATTGGTCGATGTTTCGAGTCTAGACCCAGACTCATCATTAGGACAGATGTACGGAGAAAAGAAAGAAAAGGGTTTTGATAAATATGTAAAAGGTTGATGTAAAGAGAATATGGCCGACTAATTGCTTGCTTATTGCTATTATTTCATTATTTATATTTATTTAAAATCATTGTCCTTCCTTATTCATATTATTTAGTATTATTTATTGTTCTTAATCATTATTAATGTTATTATTTATATAATTATTTACCTTATTATTATTAATCATTATTTGTATTATTATTATTAATCTTTATTTAAGGCTCTAGTGGAAAACCAGACAGAGAAGAAGATAAAGTTGTTGAGGACAGATAACGGTGGAGAGTTTTGTAGTAAGGAATTTGAAGAATTCTATAAGAAGTGTGGTATAGAACGGCAGAAGACCACTCCATACACACTTGAGAAAAATGGAGTTGCAGAAAGAATGAACAAGACGTTGATGGAAAGGGCAAGAAGAATGCTCAGTGGTGCCTGGTTAGGACAAGAATTTTGGGCAGAGGCATTGGAGACAGCATGTTGCCGGGTCAACAAATCATCTTCATCAGTGTTCAAGGATAAGACTCCACAAGAGGTATGGAATGGTAAGAAACCCTCTCTTTCACATCTGAAGGTATTTGGATGTGATGCATATATACATGTTCCAAAGGAGAAAAGAACCAAGTTGGATAGTAAATCTGAAAAGTGCATCATCATTGGGTATAAGGATGGTTTAAAGGGTTATAAGCTTTGGAACCCAGTAGTAAGGAAGGTTGTGTACAATCGAGATGTGGTGTTCAGAGAGGTGAAATATGTTATTAAACATGAAGTCCAACCAAAGGAACCTGAGAAGTTAGAGTTTGAGCTTAAGGAGGAAGAATCAGACTCTACACTAGAGGAGGAATCATAAGATGAAGAGCCACAAACTCCGAGTGTGAGAAGACCAATTCGAGAAAGAAGGTAGCTGGAAAGGTATAGTCCATCTGCTTTTTGTTCAAATTTTGCTTTATCTATTACTGATGATGATCCCAGAACTGTGAAGGAAGCAATAGATTTAGAGGATGGAAAACTCTGGAAAGAGACCATGGTTGATGAAACGACATATTTGCACAAAAATGAGGCTTTGGATCTGGTGGAGTTGCCAGCTGGAAGGAAACCCATTGGTAGCAAATGGGTGTTCAAGAAGAAGGCAAATGCAGAAGGAAAGGTGGGGAAATACAAAGCTCGATTGGTAGCAAAAGGTTATTCCCAGGTGCTAGGAATTGATTTTGATGATATTGTTTCTCCTGTTGCCAAGGTAGCTTCTATTAGATTACTTTTATTTGTTGCTACTGCTTTTGATTTTGAGGTAGAACAGATGAATGTGAAGACAACATTTCTTCACGGGGATCTAGAAGAGTTGATCTACATGAAGCAACCTGAAGGTTTTGTGGTGAAGGGTAAGAAAGAAATGGCATGCAAGTTAAAGAAGTCTTTGTATGGGTTAAAACAGTCATAAAGGATGTGGTATCAGAAATTTGATACATTTATATGTGGACTTGGCTTCACCAGAAGCAAAGTAGATCATTGTGTGTATTTTAAATTAAATGGTGACCATGTTATTTCTCTGGTATTGAATGTGGATGATATGTTGCTGGTTGGAAATGAAAAAGAAATTATCCACGATTTGAAGACCCACTTGTCCTCCAAATTCGACATGAAAGATCTTGGTGCTGCAAACTATATTTTGGGCATGGAAATTAAAAGAGATCGAGCAAAGAGGAAGCTCTGGTTAAACCAGAGGAAGTATGTTGAGACAATACTGCAGAGGTTTAATATGCAGGATAGTAAACCAGTGAAGGTTCCTATTCCTGTAGGTGTGAAGTTATCTGTTGAACAATGTCTCAAGACACAAGAAGAGGAAGAGGACATTTCCCGTGTTCCATATGCAAGTGCAGTCGTTAGCCTAATGTATGCAATGGTCTATACTAGACCAGACATTGCACATGTAGTGGGAGTATTGAGCAGGTTTATGTCAAAACAGGGAAGGGAGCATGGAAATAGTGGATTATGGTTGTGCTACCAAGGAAGACCAGGATTGGATAGAGTGTTGGATATTCGTGGCTTTGTTGATGCAAACTAGGCTAGAGATATGGATCAGAGAAGATCTACAAGTGGGTATGTGTTTAACCTATTTGAGTGGCAGTCGTGGGATGAGTAAGAAATAATCTATAGTGGCATTATCAACTACAGAGGCAGAATACAGTAGCCACTCATGCAAGCAAGAAGCAGTTGGGTTGCAGAGATTGGGTTCAAGTATGGGTTAGTACAGGGAGCTATAAGGATAGATGTGACAACCAAAGTGCAGTTTCTGCAAGACCTACATATCATTCAAAGACAAAGCACATTGATGTTTAGTATCACTTTGTGAGGGATATGATAGAAGACAAAAAGGTGTTGCTGGTAAAGGTGGACACTTTGAAGAATAATGCAGATGCATTGACAAAGTCTGTGAGCTTTGAGAAGTTCTCTTGGTGTAGAGAAACAATGGGCATTGCAGGGTTGGATAAATGACTAAGCTCTCTTGTGGCCCCCTGTGGAAAGAAAACAACAAGTGGGATAATGTAGGGTTGTGTTATATGCTTTCCACGACTATCCCACGTAGTTAACCGAGGGGTTAGAGCAGGGACAGAGCGCCCCTTCGTTGTGCCGATTGCGTAGCGGGGGGGTCTTAGGTGGTTTGAGGGGTGCAGGTAACGCCCCTCTATGGGATCTGGGGCAGCGCCCTAGAAAATGTTTCTTTTTGGACCCTATATTAGGTTGGGCGGACCTACCTATGGTTTTGTGCATGATTTTCGTACATGGTTTTGGACGCGATAGTTTTCGGTCCATGGTATTGGATGCTTCGGCATGTATAAATATGTATTGTAACATTGAAAGGAACATAATGAATAATCAAGCTGGTAGTCCTGGCTTTGGGATGCAGGGGAAAATCTCTGTGTCTATGTGTTTTATGTGTTATGATCTCGCATTGTTTATTTTCTATGTTTTAGAATTTGTATGCAGGTAATTTCTTTATAGGGTTAAAACCTATAGATAGGATGTTGGGAAGTACATTAGATCTTGCAGTTCCTACACCATTTCCAAACCAACCATAAAGAAGAAAGGGCTATATACTCCTCTTCCTATTCCTAGTTGACCTCGGGAATCCATCTGCATGGATTACATGTTGGGCCCTCCTTCTACGCAAAATGGAAATGATAGTGTTTTCGTGGTCATCGACAAATTCTCTAAGATGGCCATTCTGGCTTCATGCAAGAAGAGTATCATAGCAGAGGCCACTATTAAGCTATTCTTTGAATGTATGTGGGTACACTTTGGGATTCCATAGTCTATTGTCTCAGATTGGGACAACGAGTTCCTAAGTACATTTTGGTCATGTCTCTGGTCGATGCTGGATTCCAAGCTCACTAAGTCCACAACTTTCCACCCCCAAATTAATGGACAAACAAAGGCCGTCAATAGGATGATCGTACACATTCCATGCATGTACAACTCGAAGCATCCATGCACATGGGATGAAAGTATCCCTTATGTCCAGCACAACTACAACAAATCTCTCCATAATCAACTAGTCACAACCCTTTTCAAGTGGCATTGGGATTCTAGCCACTATGTCCCATTGATGTGGCCATACCATTTGAAACTGTTCCTTTAGATTCGGTTCATGTCCAGTCTGAAGCTAGCAGGGCTAACAACTTCATTGAGTGCATTCAACACATTTGCCAGTAGGTACACGACATATTGGACGGATCCAATGCTAAGTACAAGCAATGCCATGATCAGCATCGGGTGCCTAACAAGTTCTAGGTGGGTGACAAAGTTTGGTTACATTTACAGAAGGAGCGCCTCGCTAGACCCCATTGCAATATTCACCCGCTTCGATATGGGTCTTACACCGTCACTAAGGCTATAGAGGACAATTATTTTGAACTCAACATTCCACCATTCCTTAGCCTACACCTAGTGTTCAATGTGGACTGCCTTCAACCATACTTTCCACCATTACTAAACAAATTAGACAATGCAGAACAAATCACACCAACAGAGTTAAACGCAAACTGCATGGAATAGGCCACAACTTATCAGATCATTGACAACTAGATCAAGAATACTCACCAACAACAAATAAAATTGTATCGAGTTGTCAAAGCTGACAAACTCCTGCACTAAGGCAAGTGTCTCACAAGGGACCAGGTTAAACAGAAGTTTCCCCATCTCATGGAGCCACTCAACACAATGGAGACCATTGCTTCCTAAGGAGGGAGGACTGATCTAGGTGGATATTGGTGGCCACCTACCTATTCCACTTGGTCCCCCACCACTGTTTCTTTTAGTTTTTCAGTTTCCTTAATTGTAACACAATTTACTATTTTTGGCAGTTTTTTGGGTCCTGAACATCCAGAGTCGTTTTGAGGCCCTAAACGATGTTTTTTTGGAAAAAAGAAAACATGAGTTTTTCGCTCATGTTTGCAATCAAAAGTTGTAGTCCTCAAATAGATATTTCTAACGAGGTATTGTGTGTGTCAAACAGAGATCGTATGTCAAAGTTACGACCTCAGGAAGTTGATGTACCAATTTCCCCAAATGGGGCCCATAGTTTTGGTGCTTCATCTCCTAGGGTTAGGCTTTTGGATTTTTAGAGTTTTCCATTGTTTCTAAATAATAAATAGGCCTTCGAGCCTCATTGTAACACAACTCAAAGGCATGTAGCCACCACATCTATTCTTAGAGATAAGTTACCATCACCCGAGCTAGTTTATTTCCATTATGTTTTGTAAGCATATTTCAGTATTTGATATTAATTAAATGAGGTGTTATTTCTGCTGCATCTCAATATTTATGGTTATATGTGTAATTTGTTGTATTCTTGTTTAAGTTTGGATTATGAGAAGACCTACATTAATAAAAAATGAAGATACATTAAAAAAACATGTTCAACGCACTTTTTTAAGTATCTTCAATTTTTATCAATCTAGGTATTCTTAGAAGTATGCATAATGGGTGCTCATTGGATGTGGAATTTAATTTTTCATCCAACAAGTATCTACACTTAAAATATGAATAAACCTATAAGGAGATAAGCCAACCAAAAATAAAATTATAAAAAAAGTAGTTTTTTTTTTTCCCTCCAAAATATTTACATATATCCCTTTCTAAATTTAAATGATTTTGATTAGTTTACATACTATATACATGGAAATTTTATGGGAAATTTTAGGCTAAAATTTCATTTAATGCAAGCAGATGAGCTCACATTAGAAGAACCATGTTTATAAATATATGGTTGCACTCCAATTCGCACATGGGGGCAACGTTTTCCTGGCATTATACGTGTGTCGAGAGACATCTCTTATGCATGGTATCAAGAACGAAGATTGTGTGTACTACTCGCCTAAGGTGAGATATAATTGTTGGATCCAACATTAATTCTCTAGGGGGAAAACTACAACATTCCCCTGCTACTTGGTTAAGAGGGGCGATGGTGGCCTGACCCTCCTCGTTTTTTTGATTAAATGCCACATCTATGATATCCATATCCTTTTTAATCAACCTCCTACATTCTTCTTTGAGATGGGATTTGGGAAAAATATTATAGGGAGAAGAGAGTGTGTCTAGGGAATCCATGTAGCCATTATCTTCCAAAAGGTACATCACTTTGTTTCCTATATGTTGGACATGAGGGGGGTATGGTGACTGGGAGGAGGCCCATAAGGGATGAGTCCTCATAGAGAAAGTGATCCAATATCCAAATTTTGGATACTCTATGAATAAGAATACCATTTTGTGTCTTACAGATCACATTGATGGTTATTTGAGATTCATCGTCCACAATGAGTTTAAAGTATCTTAGAGTTCGAGCTATTTCCCACCCAGTGACTAAACCTATAAGCTACACAAAATTATTTATATCTAAGCCTCCTAGGTAAATATGGAGAGGGGGAGTGCCTTGATGGTCTCTAATGATGCAACCAAAAAAAGATAGACATGGGTTGCCTTTTAATTCTCTATCAAAGTTGAGTTTGAGGAAATTAGGGGGTGACGGGGACCAAATGCAAGGGTTGGTAGCTTGAAGGGGAGGGGGGAAAAGAGGAGTGGGAGGAAGGTGGAGGGATAAAGATGAAGATGATGGAGATTTGAGCTTTAGTGACTTGAGATTTTTAGTTAGAGAAGGATCAAGAGGAGGAAATGATAAATTCTTTTATATTAGTCAAGATAGAGTTTCAAAGAGATGAT
The DNA here is from genome assembly GCA_000404065.3 of Pinus taeda. Classification (NCBI taxonomy): domain Eukaryota; kingdom Viridiplantae; phylum Streptophyta; class Pinopsida; order Pinales; family Pinaceae; genus Pinus; species Pinus taeda. The sequence goes on along the minus strand of APFE031277563.1, from coordinate 102,067 downwards.
TCATGCAAGGAGAAGCTTCATGCATAAAGGATTTTTTGAATATTTTGTAGTTTCTCTCTTTCCAAATTTCCAGTAGAAGGAAGTTAAGGGAACGAATCCATATGTGGTTAAGGATTGGGTTGGAAAATATTCCTTTATACCAATTTCCTATTGTATTCTGAATACTAAGGGGATCTAGATTAGTGTAAGAGATGATGTGGTCAAGACAGTCACAAAGCTCAAGAGCATGAGATCAATTGTTGAAAAGGATTTCCATGTCCTCCTAATGTTTCAAACATAAGGAGAAGTGAGATGGTCCTTCATAGTTCCTTTTAAGATGATTATCCAAGGGTAATTCTTTATTTTGGAAAGAAAACTAGAAGGAAAATGATACTTTTTTCCATGAGTATTGCTTCCATATATTTATTATTACTTATTCAACCAATAATGAGTGACAACCTACTACTGATAGGTAGGCTTCTTGGACAGTGAATATACCCTTCATTGTATATCCCATTAGAGCTTGTTTTACTGATTAGAAGTGGAAATATTTATGAGTTGAAGGTTTCTACAGAACTATTGCCTTTGATTTTCCTTTATCTTAGGATACCAAAAGTCTTATGGTTGCATTTTTTTCATTCGAATAATGGAGCATCATTGGACCAATAATGTGCTACTTTAATGTACCCACAAACTTTCAAGTTTTCGTTCATGTCATTAAGTTGTTGATTGTCACTCAATTTTGGAAGTTGTTTCCAAGATTCATCCTAGAATAGAGAGGAATTTTTGTCCTTAATTTCCAAAACAAAATTTTATTGGATTTAGGATGCAACTTTCCTAACTAAGAAATAAATAGAATAAATACTTGCTGAGGGACTTAGACAAATCCAATTCAGTACAAATGTTTGAGGGGCATATTTTCTATTCTAGATAGATTTCCATATATCTTCTCCTCCTTAGATCAATTTTCACCAAAATCTCCCCCATAATATAGTGTCCATGGTTGCGGGGTTGTAGAGTTCAAGGATTCCTTTTAGTTTCAACTTGCATATTTATTAGGATAAGGAATTAATGAGGTCGGGGGGTGGGGTGGGGGGATGAATCAATAATAGTGAGATTATTGAAATTTATGCTCAATTCTTATATTTCCTTTCACTTATGCTAATGATTTGTAAGAGAATTCATAATACAATATAAATGTGGATTAAAGAAAACCATTCACATGAGCATGCAATTCATCAGTTGGGAAACACACACATATTTACGTTGGTATTTTTATTTAGAAACCCAAAGGGAGAAATCCACCAATATGTTTGTTATTATAATGTAAATTAAGATCCCACTTAATTACATCAAGTTGTTTGTGAACACCCACTCATAGGAGGCCCTAACCCCCTTCATATAACAAGCCAAAACTTTCCAAGGGGCACCAACCTCTTAGGAATGCAAGCCACTACCTACTCTAGCCAATGTTCTACTTTTCATACATTTTTAGACTGAAAAAAATACTCAAAAATATAAACCAGGTCTACTTTAGTACCTTCTCCATCCTTTCAGCTCTGCAACTCCACTTCTCAACAAGCTCTAGTCTTGGCCCTCTGCTCTAATGTAAAAACGTTTAACTCTCGACACTTGACTCTCTACTCCTCACTCACTCAGACTCAACAAAATGTTGTATCCCCACCTTTCTCAAAGCAAATCCTCAGTTTTGTTCCCCTTCTATGCAAAGGTAATGTTGTGTCCATTTCCTTCCTACTGCTAAGTTCCTAATAGCATGTTGTGCATAACTCTTCCTATTGTTCTTCTATCAAAACACCAAGGCTATTGTCACTGCATTAAATATAAGAATGGGCAGCTATGGATTTTCCATGCTATGAGTTTAATCCTAGTCTACCTTGCACACTCAACAAGTACCTCTATTGAACTAAACCTTGTTGGGTGCTAAAAGGTGTCTTTTAAAACTCCTAATTTCCTCACACTAATTATCAACCTGGGTAAGTCTTTTTGTTTCAAGAGTGTACACAATATGTGCAAGCTATAAATCTAGAGAGTAATGCTTTTTAAGTTGAACTATAAAACTTGATACAAGAGTAACTGGATGCAATCATAAATCTCAAGCTGTAACTTTTAAAGGAAATAATACATCTAAGCATCAAGACTTAATCTCAAGCAAAACCAGAATCAAATCTGAAGCAAGCAATTCAACTGAAAATAACATCAACCGAGATCATAGTAGCATTAACCAGTCTCTTCTAGCCAATCCTATCTAAATCACACTCAATCTCAATTAAGCAATTCAAATGGAAATGATGTCAACCGAGAGTTCAGTAGCATTAACCAATCTCTTTTAGTGGATTCTATAATAACCACACTCTTATCGTAATCAACCCAAAATCAATGTCTTAACTGATAATTAATTCAACCTACAGTAAACATAAATGAAATCAAATGGAAAAGTTGCGAAGTACATGAGATCAGAATAAAGGAAAGTAAACTAACTGCAATGTAAACACACAGGAAATCAGAAGATATCAAACAGGGTAAACTTAGCAGAAAATGGAAAAACATCAAACCAATTAGACTCGTGTGAATTAGAAATATATAACATGGAAGATAGCAATTTGATCCACTAGAGGCCGGGCCTTAGCAACCAGTGAATACTATTGAGCTACTTCAGAGAATATGAATGAACAACAACGTAGATTATGTATTAACCATTGAATTCAATCCTCATTACAATATGGTCGTGTTCTTCAAAAGCACATTCTGTATATTGAAATTACAATTGAGGTCCCAAGCGAAAATCTAAATCTTTCCATTCTATCCTACTATCCTATCATTCCTATCTAATCTATCTCTAATAATCTATATCCCTCTTTGATTTCTGTTCTCATTTAAATACATAAAGAGCAGAGAGAAGTTACAACATATATGATTACAAAATAATTTCCATAACAAAATTGGATTGTTCACAACGAATTGATCAACAAAATCATATCTAAAATATCTTTCCATCAGCATTCAATAGGAACAAGTTGAATTTGGTATTGCAACTGAGATAATTTGGAAACCGGCTGCAATAGTGAATCTGAGAAAGATGTCTTCAGAGAACCTTCCATTTCTCTTAATACGGACCAAATTTGGGAAAAATGCTCATTACAAGACTAATGCGGTCCATTCTGAATAAAACCCATGTTTCGGATTTTCTAGATTCTTCTCCATTTGTCCAAAACGTCTAATGCAAAACCGTCACATCTTATTGTAGCGAATTTCTGAGTTGGCATATTTAATGATAAGCTGGAGATCAAATCTGCAATTTGGAAAATATCTTAGAGGCTAAAATGGTGAGTGATGTAACAAGAAATTTATTAGTAAACCATCATTAGTAAAATCATGCATAATAATCATCAATTATTAAAAATAAAGGAGAAGAAATAATATTTATCCATAAGAGCATAAATAATTATAAAATGGAATTATATGATAAAGTATGATAAATGATGTGATAAAGAATGGTATAAATGGATGAAATATGCGTTAAAGAGTGATAATAATAATGACATATTAGTGGCCCAACATACCCCAAAACTAAATATATTGCATGTCTTCATGCAACCCAACGCCTTTATATTAAGCAAGCTATATAAAAAAAATGTTCATCCCAAGTCATGAAATTGATGGAACAAATGACTTCTTCTTCAAATAATGAATATTCAATTTTGGCAATGTTGACAAAGGCGTAACAATTTTCACATTGACGTTTAACTATATGTATATGAAGTTGCAGCAAAATATGATATAAGTAAACAAAATTCATTAACCATTTCCTCAAAAACTACAAACCAGATTTTGCTCAAACTTTGCAAGTAGATTTCTATTATATTAATACTTCTCTAATGAAAAAATCAGATCGTTTTGATATAGGGATCATGAGATATAAGCAAAATGGTTGTAGGCAACAGTGCATGATTTCTGAAATTTGACAAACTAATTTAACTTGAAATTTTTTGGGTTTGTGTATTTTAATGATACCTCTTTGGTTTCTAGAAATCACAAGAATTCAGTTCATAGTTTTAAAGATATACGCAAATCAATTTCTAGACTATATAAAAATGAAATTGTATGACTTACATGAGGAAGAAAGTAGAAAACATTCATCATGTGTAGCAATTTCTCCCCCAAACTAGAGAGTTAGCATGCCCTCATGCAATGTTAAAAAAACAAATTGAGGTGGTTGCTACAAGCTGTTGAAATCTATGTTTGGTGTAAAACAACATCGAATAAGGGAGGTGTTGAGAATGAATAAGAATACCAATTGATGATAAAGAATGTTAATGGCATGGTCATAAGAAAGAAATGAATGAAAGTAACACTCTTCCACACTGAAAGATGATATGTATCTGAAAAATGGGAAGTGGTAAAGATGTAGAATGAGTGATGATAAATAATGCTTAATGGATTTTCATGAAAGTCGCCTAAATTTTCAATAAATCAGAAACTTATGCTATTTTACCTCAAGTTTTACCTCCGAAAAAAAGTGTGGAATGATATGTATGGACTGATATTGGTTAAAGTTGATGTTGGCTGAGATGATGCTGAAAGTGATGCAAAAGGTGGAAGCCATGCAAGCACATCCTATCTACGAGTTGCTCCAGCCTTTTCGGTTAGTTGCAATATTGTGGACATGCTGCGAATAGAGTTTCCCCCAATACTTGTTGTTCTCCTGTAAATAAATCACTATGCTGCATGCAAAAAATTCAATCAGAAAAAACTTTTGAATAACCTTCCCCCTTCAATTGGAAAAGGGCGTTCATGACCATAAAGCATAGGAAAAGTGTTGTTCTAATGGCAAGGCAAGGGAATGAATAATACGACAGTAAATCAAGCAGAGTACACATATCAATGGAAGGAGGGCAAGAGGTATGGTTATAATGAGAGCGGAGTGTGTAAAGATAGTTATGAATAAGAGATAGGATGCTTTGGATTGATGATAATTTATGCGAAAAAAGAAAAATGACAGCAATATGCCAAAAACATGCTTTGCTGACAGTATTCTAGCCGAGAATGATGCGATTGATCGGAAAACAATTTCTCATGCGTAAAGGTTCAAAACAGGGAAAAATTAAGGAAATAACTTCTCTGATAAAAAGAGAGAATAAGAAGAGAGTATTATAGTAATAATTGACGATAAGATACAACTTCAATACCATAAGCAGAGTCTCTGCAGCCAGAAAATGTAGCCTTGGCAGGGTTACTTTTTAACCTGTATGAGTCAGGATCCTCAATTTATAAATGGAGAGTTCCAGTGCTGTTCTATAGAGGAGATTAGTGTGCTAATGTGGTAACTAGATAACCACACTGCCTTTCATTGGGATGTAGCAAAAGTGATCAGGCCGCCTCGTGATGAGACCTCCCGTTCCAAGGATATTCTAGTATCCAATGGATCATAACCTTGGTGTGGTGACCATAATGGGAATGTCACTTTGTTACAACCTTATGAACATGGTAGGTTGGCTCTTAATGAGACCGGCTATCTTCTATTTGTAAGCAAAATTTTGCTGTTATTACACATTTTTATGATAAATAGAGGGAGGCTCAATACTCCTTAAGATTAGGGATGGTGGAAGAAGTCAAAGATGTCAATAGAAAAAAATATACCCATAATCTCATTTATTACAAATAGAGAAGATTATAACCAGGAAGGGTGGAACCAACATGGTATAAAGATGATCAATCAATATCATGTACAATAGAAAATGATGCAGTAAAGTAGTATATAAATAACTGTGTCCCTTTTCTTAAAAAGAATCTCTCATCCAGAAGCTGTCCCGTTAAAGATCATAATGTGAATGATATTAACTCGCTTCAATAGAATCCATAATTTTTATCCTCATAAAAATAGTGTACTTCATGCCATAAAAGGGAATCAGTAAAATATGGTTGAGATGAACTAGGAATAATCCCACAAGAGGAAGGAGGTGCTATTCACAACACACAAAAATTCACAAGAAGCAAAAATGTTGTTCTGAAGAGGGAACAACAAAAACACCCTAAAAGTGTTGTTCCCTTGAGGGAACAACAAAAACTCAAAAAACACTAAAAAAAAGAGTTGTTCCTTAGAGAGAACAACAAAAACTCTAAAAATGTTGTTCCTTGGAGGGAACAACAAAACTCTAAAAAGTGTTGTTCCCTTGAGGGGACAGCAAAAAAAAACACTCAAAAAAGTATTGTTCCCTTGAGGGAACAACAAAACTCTAAAAGTGTTGTTCCCTAGAGGGAACAACAGCTGTTCCCTGTAGGGAACATCAAAGAAAAATACACGCGAAAAGTGTTGTTCCCTATAGGGAACTGTTCCCTTAGGGAACATCAAAGAAAAACACACGCGAAAAGTGATGTTCCCTGTAGGGAACAGTAAAGAAAAACACATGAAAAGTGTTGTTCCCTATAGGGAACAACAACTATTCCTTGTAGGGAACAACAAAGAAAAACACACACGAAAAGTGATGTTCCCTATAGGGAACATCAACGGTTCCCTGTAGAGAACATGAAAGAAAAACACACGAAAAAGTGATATTCCCTTTAGGGAACAGCAACTGTTCCTTTTAGGAACAGCAGCTGTTCCCTTTTGGGAACAAAAAAAAAAATATTCGCATAGAGTGTTGTTCCCTTTACGGAACAGTAAAAACACATGGAAAAGTGTTATTCCCTATAGAGAACAACAACTGTTCCATGTAGGGAACAACAAATCAACAGACGAAAAAGTGTTGTTTCCTTTAGGGAACATTAGTTGTTCCCTATAAGGAACAAAAAATAAACACATGAAAAGTTGTTGTTCCCTTTAGGGAACAACAAAAGAAAATAGGGAGAGAAAAAAACACAGACAAGCAATTATCCCTACTGCTCTAAACAACAAAAGGGCAATCATATAGAAGAAAGAAAAACAATAGAGAAAAATAGGAAAAAACAACTGTATTTACAGAAAAACAGAAAAAAGCAATCATATTTATAGCAGCAAACAAATAGAAAAAAACACATAAAACAATCATATTTACAATTTAAAAGGAAATAACTTTTTACAGAAATGAAGCTGTCGAAGGATTGCCTTCTGCAACTGAAACATGCATAGTAGGGTCCTCATTGTTCAATCGTCAATGGAGCGGAAACTACAATTTGAAGGAAGCAACACCTGAAACACAAAAATATAAGAGAAATAAAAAAAGAAACAACACTTTATTTAAAAAAACAGTTTATAAATAAGTAAATTAAGATACAACAACTATGATGTTATTTCCTAAGGGAATATCAATCTGTCAATGGAAAAAAATGATCTCTTGGAAAAATGTTTTGGAAGCAGTGACATGAATCTTCAAATGGAAATCAATTATTCATTTATTCTGTTATGAATATATTAGGTAATGAATTGGATGAAATTCCTTTGTTTCATTAAAATTTCTTTCAAGAATCGCTCGTCTGTAAATTGACCTTCTTTATTCTCCTAAGACCTGCAAAAAAAGAGCATCTACCTGCAATAAAACATTAAATCATGGATAAAGAGAGGTGATTGGGCTCCCCTAATCCAAGAATTATGCAAAAAAAAAACAATTAGTTACTCCGTAAAACAAATCCATGGAAAAAAGTAACAAAGTAAAATTTATTTGTCACCTGCGGGAGAGCAGTGGTGACCATACTGACCAACAGTGTTTTAATCACAACTCCTTTGTTTTTGGTCCGATTCGAGTGATTCAAAATCCAAATGAGAGCTAATTAAAAGATATATCACCAATAGAAACATGATTTAAAAATTCAATGATATGATATGTCAATTTTACTTAGAACAACCTGCATAATGGATTCATTTTCGATTTCCCCACTTAGAATAATAGTGGATATTTTAAGCATAGATTTTTTGTTTGAATACAGATTCAAATGATTCAAATTGGAAATGAAATTAGATTCATTTCTTTATCTCAAATATAAATATGTTTCGAAAACAAAAAGAATTGATGGGTCAAATACTCTAATGAATAGCTGGAAAAACAAAGTTTTAAGAGTGCTGATTTATGATAGATAGTAAGTATTTTGGTCATAACTTTCTCATACAATATCAAAAATAAGTGATTCAAATTTCCTTGTAAACTAGATTCATAGGGTAATATACCATAGACACATATTTTGAAAATATAGTCATTTAAGCCTCCAAAAATGGACTGTCCCAACTCTGTTCCTAGCTACCTACTAGAAACCTAGTCAATATTTTGGTTATAACATTTTCGTTTCATATCCAAATTGAGTGAATAAAATTGGGTTGGAAATTAGACATCAAGGGATAATTATAATAGAAATAGGTTTTAAGAATATAGTCATTTAGGCCTCCAAAAATTGACTGTCCCAACTCTGTTCTTAAGCTGCCTATTAGACACCCTGTCAATGTTTTGGTTATAACATTTTCGTTTCAAATCCAAAATGAGTGATTGAAATTGGGTTGGAAAGTAGACATCAAGGGATAATTAGGATAGAAACATGTTTTAAAAATATTCCCTTTTGGTCCCTCAAAACATGATTGTCTCAACTGTGTTTTCAGAAATTTCATTAAGCCCATAAGCCAAAAAATATGATATTCAAGCATTTTTTTGAAATCGATGATAAAAATGAATATGAGTGTTTTTAGAACTATTATTTCCGTTATAATTCATCTACATACAAAAATGAATTAAACATTTATCACCGATGTTGATTTCCACAACGTGTTGCAACAAAAAAAACAATTTTTACATAAAACAAAATGTATTTATTTATGTCCTTATTTTTTTTTTAACCCTAACCTACTATGATTTGAAAAATGAATATGATTATGTATAAGAGTATGTTCAGTGGAACCATTTTCAAAATAAGGCTTCAAGTATGTACATACCCAAATTTGAAAAATGCATGTTAATAAATATTAGGGTATGAGAAGCCAACTTCTCTTGAAAAGATGGAGTAAAAAATTGTTGAAGTATGGAGTGATGCTACAAACAAATGATGGAGTGAAACCAATATTCAATATATGCTTTACTTTCTTGATTTCCCATAGCCATCATATCATGAAGTTCTTGATCTTTTAAAATGGCTTGTTGATGCAAACTAGAAGAAACCTCATTTTTTTCCATAACCTCTACAATTTTTGGATTTGAAACATTCTGAATCTCAGTATAAATTTTCTCCAATGGTGCATGTCAGATAGAATGGGTGTGAAGGGTGGGTAAATTTTGTAGTTCAACACTGTAAGCATGTTATAATGGTTTATTATGGTGAGAGTGTGGAATGAGTTGAGCAGGAAATTGTGTAGGGAATGGAGCATTTTGATGATATAGTTGATTGGTTTGAGTGGATGATATTGATAGGCAAGGAAGATGTTGTGGAAGAGCTGGTGAAGAATATGGAGGATGTGTTTGTGCTACAATATGAGGGAGAATAGTCATGCAATCATAATATGAACCATGCAAAACTTGTAGACAAGATCGGTGGTGGTTATATTGAGATTGACATAGCTACCCTAACACATGAGTATTCCGTAATGGATTATGCAAGTAAGAAGATGGAGAGGAAGTATTTTGTACCATACATGTAGGCTACGATTTCCATGGTTTTGACCTTGTTGCAGCTTCCCCATCTCTTTGATATGCTACTTCCATCCTAGATAAGGAAGAACAACTATCTATGGGATGCTCATTTCGGTAATGAGGGAAAAACACTTCTTCAATTTCTTGATTTTTCTGAACTTGCAAAACATCCAATTTTGCATTTAGAGAGCTAACAAAATCAACTTTAAAATTTTCAAATAAAACATTGATTTCAGCTCTTATGTCTCTTATTCTTGTGGCAGATTTGGAAAAGAAAGAAGAAAAATCTTTAGAATTCTTACCAGCCTTGGAGATTCCTCTTGAATACCTTATGCACAATTCACAAACATCATCATATGACAATTGAAAAACATCACCTTTTCCAATTAGATTTAAGAGTTCTAAAAAATCATCTTTGATTCTTTTAAGAAGGAGTGTTTTTAAGATCTCTTTTTCTAGATACTTATGCTTTGATTTTTGAAGGTTGTATCGAAATCGCTCCACATAGTCCTCCAAGCTTTCATCTTCCCCTTATATCATATCGAAAATATCTTCATTGGATTTGCGGTAGTCTTGGTAGTTCTTCAAGAATATGTTGTTCATGTACTCCCATGTTTGGATGCAATTCCCACTTAGGCTCATGAACCATCGGAGAGTTGCTCCTTTTAGACTAAGAGGAAACACTTTCAACCTTTGATCATTAGTACAATAATCATATCCTCTACAAAGTATTTCAAACTCAAATAAGAATGTATCTGGATCTTCATTTGTCAAACCATGAAAATTTGGTAGAGAAAATGGGGGAATTATGTGCATTTGTGTCACTCCTCCTAGACCTTTGATAGGGAATTCAAAAGTTGCAATGTGAGCCATTTCTTACCATAATAGAAGATGTTTTTCATGTGTTTCTTTGAGGCTCCTCCTTCAAATGTTCCTGTCAATTGGTTAGTTAAATGGGTGGTGCTTTTATCACCACTAGAGTGAAATCATGAGATTTTTTTCAAAAATTCTACCTCTAAAATTCCTACTTCAATTCCTACACAATTCTGCTAAAAAGTGGGTGGAGGAGCAAGCACTTTAATTGCTCGTTACGTAGGTTCTTACCTTTTGTTTTTAATACCCAATTCTTTCACAATAGACAAACATCAAACACCTAATTCAACTTCTATGCAATTGTGCTGAAAAGCGGGCGGAGGAGAAAGAAATTTACTTTCTCGTTACATAAGTTCTTACCTTCCGTTTTTAATACCCAAGTCTTTCCTAGCAGCAAATATCAAACATACATCACTCTCTGTGAAATGGAAACACTCTCCCCGGCAATGGCACTAAAATGTTGGATGCTAAAAGGTGTATTTTAAAACTCCTAATTGCCTCACATTAATTATCAACTTGGGTAAGTCTTTTTGTTTCAAGAGTCAATATGTGCAAGCTATAAATCTAAAGAGTAGTGCTTTTTAAGTTGAACTATAAAACTTGATACAAGAGTAACTAGATGCAATCATAAATCTCAAGATGTAACTTTTATAGGAAATAATACATCTAAGCATAAGGACTTAATCTCAAGCAAAACCATAATCAAATATGAAGCAATCAATTCAATTGAAAATATCATCAACCGAGAGCATAGTAGCATTAACCAATCTCTTCTAGTTGATTCTATTTAAATCACACTCAATCTTAATTAAGCAATTCAAATGGAAATGATGTCAAATGAGAGTTCAATAGCATTAACCAATCTCTTTCAGCTAATTCTATAATAACCACACTCTTATCGTAATCAACCAAAAATAAATGTCTTAACTGATAATTAATTCAACCTGTAGTGAGCATAAATGAAATCAAATGGCAAAGTTGCGAAGTACATGAGATCGGAATAAAGGAAAGTAAACTAACTGTAATGTAAACTCACAGGAAATCAGAAGATATGAAATAGGGTAAACTTTGCAGAAAATGGAAAAACATCAAACCAATTAGACTCATGTGAATTAGAAAGATATAACATAGAGAATAGCAGTTTGATCCACCAGAGGCCGGGCCCTAGCCACCAGTGAATACTGTTGAGTTACTTCAGAGAATACGAATGAACAACAACGTAGATTATGTATTAACCATTGAATTCAATCCTCATTACAATACGGTCGTGTTCTTCAAAAGCACATTCTGTATATCGAAATTACAATTGAGGTCCCAAGCGAAAAGTTAAATCCTTCCATTCTATCCTACTATCCTATCATTCCTATATAACCTATCTCTAATAATCTATATCCCTCTTTGATCTATGTTCTCATTTAAATACATAGAGAGCAGAGAGACGTTACAACATATATGATTAAAAAATGACTCCCATAACAAAATTGGATTGTTTACAACAAATTAAACAACAAAATCATATTTGAAATATCTTTCCATCAGCATTCAATAGGAACAGGTTGACTTTGGTATTGCAACTGAAATAATTTGGAAACCGGTCGCAACAGCGAATCTGTGAAAAAGGTCTTCCGAGAAACTTCCATTTCTCTTAATACAGACCAAATTTGGGAAAACTGCTCATCAAAAAACTAATTCGGTCTGTTCTAAACAAAACCCATGTTTCGGATTTTCCAGATTTTTCTCCATTTTCCCAAAACGTCCAATGAAAAATTGTCACTTCTTATTCAGCGAATTTCTGAGTTGGCATATTTAATGATGAGCTGGAGATCAAATCTGCAATCTGGAAAATATCTTGGAGCCTAAAATGGTGAGTGATTTTACAACAAATTTATTAATAAACCATAATTGGTAAAATCATGCATAATAATCATCAATTTATTAAAAATAAAGGAGAATAAATCCATAAGAGCATAAATAATTATAAAATGGAATTATATGATAAAGTATGATAAATGACGTGATAAAGAATGGTAGAAATGGATGAAATAGGCGTTAAAGAGTGATAATAATAATGGAATATTAGCGGCCCAACGAACCTGTGTAGATAACTTGGTCCTCCATACCTCTTAAATTCCCACATAGCACATAATATACTTCATGTGTGTCTCTTCTTCCTACTCTACCTGCAACACACCATCGGAGCTCATAAACTCATTGGAATGGTCTCCATGAGCCATATTCCTTATTAAATTTCTTTTTGTATGCAAGTGAAAACAAAGGAGGCTTGTTTGAGTCACGTTTCAGTAGTCAAATTTATTACAATGGCACCAACCTCTCTGTACATATTTACTTCAGTTTCCGACCCATTATTTCTTTGTAAATTGTATCCTGGGGATGCCGACTCATTCATTCTTTGTATACTGTGCCACACTAGCAAGTATGGAACATAAGAAAGGAGCTGCCGAATCATTCATATAACAACATAAAACACCGATGAGATGGATCCCACATTCCCTAGTGCCTATAACTTTTCTCTAAATGAAGTTTCACAAGAATTATGGGCTTCCGGGATCTCGAGCATTAGCCCACTAGAGTGCACCATGTCCAATGCCATCTGGTCATCCTAATCCCTCTAAATTCTTATCTGCAGTTCTTTGCTTCATTCATAGCTCAAAGGACCTTGGTCACCTAAACACGTGAAATATTTACATAGCCAAGTCCTAGGCATGCCTATCGATATTTAACAGAATGTCAAATGTTGGCAATAAATTCTATCACCTGTGTTTGTTACTTGCCACTAAATCTTGACAATTTATCCCTTTTCCCTGATTCCTTACGATATTTTGGGCCTCTAGGTAGTACACTCGACACCTCAAGTTGATGACATCCTGTAACCCTTTCTAAATGAACCTTCGGGCTTTTGGAACTTTTTGGCTTCAGGCCTTTCGGGGTTCGGGCTTCTCACTACCATAACTCAATGTAATCCTATAAGATTTTTAACTAAGACTTTGAGCATCCTGACCTTCTAGGGTTCTGAGATTTCTGAGGTATCGAGGTTCTCACTACCTCAGTTCAACGTAATTCCGTAACATTTTTAACTAATCTTCCATGCTTCTGGGCCTTTCAGGGTTCCAAGATTCACACTAACCTGACTCAATGCAATGGCCATAACATTTTTGAATAAGAATTTGGGCTTATGGGAACTGCTCCTTATGGTTTAAGGTCCTTAATTTGACAAACCATGACTTTTTACCTAGAGGGCCATATGTAGGGTTGCACATACCATTGGAAAGATCTTTCTAGACACTTTCCATCTATGCAATTTTCAGGAGAAGCAAAGCTAACATTTTGAGACATAATCTCCTCCAAATAATGAAACTCCCTAGCCGTCATAGTCATCTTTTTATGGCTTCTCCACTAAGCCTACTTCTATGACGATTCTCTACAAAATATTGCAGAAACCATGGGACTCCCCCTAAACTACATGCTTATCAATGCTAGCATATACTTCTTCTAACCACAATGCAAGTCTGGTTGTCATCAATGTCAACATACCAAGTTCCACCAACCATTCAGACAATGCAAGCTATCCAATAATCACCCCCTTTGGCATTGATGGAAACAAACTAAATTCCCCCTAAAACTAGACATGGTTTTATTCATCATTGTTATTCTCCTTGGCATCACTAATCTTCTCCCCCTTTGTCATCAATGGCAAATGATCCTTTTGAAGTCTCCCTTAAAACACTACAACCTACTCTTCAATCGATCCTTCAATTCAAGTAGCTACCAATGCTCATTGTAATTTAGTCATTTGAGAGGAGTTAGAACTCCTATCTGCAGTTAGAGATACACAAAGGGCTCTCTTGTAAGTGGCTTAGTAAAGATGTTTTCAAGTTGTTCCTTAGTGTCCAAATATTCAAGTCAAACAACAGTAGCAACAACTTGTTCTCTTAAGAAATGAAGCTTGATAAGAATGTGCTTCATCTTTGAGTACATGAAAGGATTCCTAAAGATGTTGATAACACTAGTGTTGTCACACAAGAGTGGAATTGGATCAATCAACTCTTTATTAATGTACTTCAAGGTTGCTTTATCCAAATAATTTGTGAGTAGTAAGTGGAATCTGCAATATACTCTACTTCAGTAGTTGGAAGAGAGATGGAGTCTTGTTTCTTGCTGACCCAGGACACTAAGCAATCTCCTAGAAAGAATGTTGCACCAAAGGTGCTCTTCCTGTTATCGATGCTACCATCCCAATCAACATTAGTATAGGAATTTAATTTAAACTCTCTACTTCTAGCATATTGTAGCCCATAGTTTGTTGTTCCTTGCAAATATTTTAAAATCCTTTTGACAACAGTGACATGATTTGCACGAGGGTAGGCTTGAAATTTGGCCAACATACCTATTTATTACATGATGTATGGTCTAGATGCTGTGAGATACAACAAGCTTCCTATCATCGATATGTAGATGGTATTATCTAACAAAGGTGTCTCATCTTCTCTATATAACTTACAACATGTAACCATTAGGGTGCTAATTGGCTTCCAATCTTCCAATCCAAATTTCTTCAGAGTTTCTCAAAGGTATTTATATTGGGAGATGAAGACCCCATCCTTTGGTTGAGAAATTTGCAGTCCTAAGAGAAAGGACAGTTATCCTATAATGGAAATCTCAAACAGTTTTTGAAAATTTATGTCCCAACCGCTCCAAATCACTACCAAATATTATGTCATCCACATACACTACCATAATTAGTAGGTAGTCATATTCACATTTTATATATAAATTTCTATGTACAATTCCCCTCTTAAATCCTTGTTGTTGAAGGTATCTATTCAGTCTTGCATAACAACCTCTAGGGGCCTGTTTCAGTCCATATAAGGCCTTTTTTAGTTTACACATAAACCCTTCATTTTCAGTGAGCATGAACCTCTCTAGCTTCCCAATATGAACTTCTTCCTCGAGATCTCCATTGAGAAAAGTTAACTTAACATCCATATGATATACCTTGATGTTTTTATTATTGGAAAAAGTAAGACACATTCTTATAGCTTCTAATCTTGCTATAGGTGCAAAGGTTTATTTAAAATATACTGCCTCTATTTGGGCATCTCCTTTGTAGACTAAGTGAGCCTTGTTCCTAACCACTTGACCTTGCTCATTTAGCTTATTTTTTAAGACCCGATTGGTGCCTATGACATTTTTATCTTTGGGTCTTGGAAAAGGCTCCCAAGTGGCATGCTTCTCGATTTGATCTAGCCCTTCATTCATTAACTTTATCCAGGACTTATCCTCACTTGCTTGATGAGATTCTTGGGCTCAATTTGAGATAGTAGAGTAAGGTTTGCACAACTTGAGCTACCAAGGAATCTCCTCCTAGTTTGAACACCAAGTCTTTGATCACCAACAATTTAGTTATCTGGATGTTGTTTCTATCAATACCTTAATGGAGTTTTGGACTTTGGAGTTGTACTTATTTCTTCATATTCATCATCTACCCCAATTTCTACTTGATCTGATAGTCTGGTGGCTGAAATTGCTTCTCCCTTTGAGTTCATGTTTCCTTTGGAAGAATTGGATGTTGGTATTATTTCATCCATTACTATATCAATGTATTCCTCAACTCCTGTTTCCTTTTTTTTATAGAATCTGTATCCTTTATGTCAGGTCGAGTACCCGAGAAATTTACCTTTGTTAGCATGAGAGTCAAACCTCCTGATGAGCCTAGGTATTGCAATAATAATGTTGCAACTCCCAGGGCTACCAACTTTACTTATCAGCTCAGGGTTCATACAAACTTGGAGGTGATAGTGCTATATGCACAAGTAGAAATGAAGGTCCTACCTATTGCTACTATTTGTCTGGCAAGAGATCCTAGGGGTTCCAAGCCAAACTTCTATAGGGTCAGAAGAAGCTTAATTCTTTGATGGAAGGAGAGAAAACCTATTCTAAGAGAGAGCTACTCTACTGTAGTAATGAAGAAAACAACATGAAATGCTAAACTTACACCATAACCTAACTAACCAATTAAACAACTATGCTAAGTAGAATTGCTAAATTAACACTAACGTAATGCTAATTATCTATGTTGCAGAAGTAAAGAGCATCAAAACTAGATTAAGGTGTAACAAAGAAACTTAGGCTAAATTGGGTTTCAAGTAGAAAAAGAAATCAGGGGTCGGAATTAGTGAAAGGAGGACGTGAGGGAGAAACAGTGCATGAGAACCATTGGATCAGTCGGGTGAAAGGCAAATGGACAACAAATATTGGATCGTAGGAGGTTACGTAGATAGATAGGCAAACAGGGTTAATGAACAGGATGAATGACTGAGGTCTTATTGCAAAGGCTTAAGAAACTAGATGGATGAACAGGATGAATGCACATGATGAACGGTGGAGATCATATCGCACGGGTTAAGTCAAGGGATGGATGGACAAGGTTAACAAAGGAGATGAATGGCAAGATCTAATCACGGGTGAAGTCAAGGGATAGACGGACGAGGCTAATAGGAGCAATGGATGGCTGAGATCTTATTGTGTGGGTGAAGTCAATAGATGGACGATGAAGATCATATCACAGGGAAAAGAAACATGTGGAAATGAGGGAGCGAGTTTCTAAGGTGGTAAGTACTTTCTCGCGCGCCCTTTAGGGTGTAAGCAGATTTAGGAAATTTCACACGACTAGCCTCACTACGTGACATGTAGCATGAGAAAAGCACTTTTCTCATATGCTCTTGGGTGGATAACGTTCGTGCACTAATCTGTGCGAGATTGCACGATAGGCATTGGATTAGGTGGGGCTGATCAACGGTGGAGATCAACCAAGCTAGTTGGTGATTGGGTGAAGCGACAGCCGTCGGATCAAGTAAGGTGGATCGATGGTGGGGTTTTAAAGCACCTAAATGTGTGGAGGTGACACAATGGCCATCGGATTAGGTGAGGAAGATGGTCAGTGGGGACTTAAAGTTCATAAAGTGAGTGGTGGACTCCATGCGAGGCAGCAGTTGGAGAAAATAGTGAATCAGACGGTGGTTGTGAAGGTTTGTTGGTGATCAGATGACGATGAAGTGATGCATGAGGAACGTGCTGGAGGCAGTTTCAAATGAAAATGACAGATAAAACCAGTGCGGGTGAACAAACAACTACTTTAAAAAATGTACTCCATAGCCCATGTGAGAACCAGAGACCTATGTTTTGGGGTTGTTGGAGGGTCTCTACCTCAAGTCATGGTCCCAGAGGGAGGAGATGAGGCCGAGACACCTGCACACAACCTGATAGTAATATTTTCCTCTAACTAACTTGTGAATTAGAAAAAACACAAATGGAAGTAAACTTAAAGCCAATGGAGCTACTGAAGTAAATGAGTAGAAATAGGGAGCTATTCAAACAAATGAACAGAATGAGAAAGCTACTTAAACAAATGAATTAGAACCAAAAAACTACTTGATTTAATGAATCTACAAACCATGAAACTACTTAAGCAAATAAACAGAACATACCTCTATGCTAGTAGATATGTACAATGAAGAGGAGCTTTGGCTGATTGGGCCGGGCCCTAACCCAAGAGCTTCAGCCCTCGGAGTTAACTCAAAGTTGGCTTAAACATAACTCATTCTTATTAGAAACCCATGGATTACAGAGGAAACTATCACAAGTCTTTACAGCTTAGAAATAAAACATATTTTTACAATATAAGTCTGAATCCTATTGAGGTCCTAAGCCTCTCTATTTATACATTTGAAGTATTTAACGATTTCCTTCCCATTAGGGAGGCTTGGCTCGTAGCTTAAGATAAACTGTTTTCTGTCCCTTTCCCTTGATTGGCTGTCTTTTAGTCTTCAAAGTGATGGTTGTGTGCATTCCGAGCTGATGGTGGAATATTCGAATGGAGGGGCAGTAAATTAGGAGGATTTACCTCCTATAGTTACTTTCCCTTGTCCCATTCAAGTCTTTACCAAGGTCTTTGCCATAGTTCTTTGCTTTTATCCTTTATACCTGCATTTTTTCTTTCTTTTATCCTTTATTCCTGTATTACATGCACATTAGACCACAAAGCCAAATATCCAACTCTAACTCATTTCATAAACAAAATATAATTGAAAGTAGGCAATAAGTTGTGAGAATAGTTGGTTTTACTAAGCTAGGAGGTGAATTAAGGCCGATTAAGGATCATATAAGTACTCAATAATGAGGCTCATCATCACCTCCCAATTGAAAGTGTTGCTCATCCTCTGAGCAACTTAGTCAATGTCCATGTCCTTCATGGCTCAGGTAGCCTCTTTGACATCCCGTTCTTTTGCCGTGCTCTCTTCTTCTTGTTTATAGAAGCTTTCTTTCCTTTCTACTTCTTCCCACTGCCTCTGTTCCTCTTCTTATTTTCTCCCTTATAGCATCCCTAGGGGTAGTGGTGGACTGAGTTTTAGGCCTATCCAATTGACCTTCAACCTTTGCATTGATTGCTTATACATAGGTGTCCTATTGAGTGCCTCTCTCAACCTTTGAGGGAAGTGATATTCTATGATCTTCAAGCTCTGTGGCAATGTTTCATCTTCTTTAACAGGCATGTATATTATCATCTCTTAGTAACCTAAACATATCCTCAAAATGTGAAATTGCTTGCTTTTGGGCAGAAATCTATCTAAGTGTTAGCTAGGGATTATTTGCAATTACATTATGGGTGTTGATTAGGGCCATGGGATTTGATTGTTCAATTTTGATGAAAAAAGGTTCATTTTGCTCTCAAGCCTATATTCTTTTCATCTCTGCATCCCTTGACTCCTCATGGTTTATCCATGATGCCAAAGCTATTAATTGTAGATCTCCTAGCTCTGCATTAGGATCCCAAATATTCATGTCTGTCAGGGCCATGTTGTGCAAGTAAAACTCAACCATTTTGGCCCTATCTTTTAGTGCACTTTGATCACAAAGATCAATAAATTGCCTGCAGTACTGAAATGGCATGGTGCCCCTTTGTGCTAGTGCCTTAATCTGAAATTGTAGCCATTTTTCTCTGAGGTAAGGAGTATAGGATTTAGCTGGCATCCTACATTGGATGGCCTCTAATGAGAATATGGCCATACATGCTAGCTGGTTTTCCTTTTCCTGCTTCTGTCCTCTCTTTTTTTCTTATCTTCTTCCTTTTGTTGTTCTTTCTCATCTCCATCAGTTTCTTCTTCTGTTTCAGCATCATCCTCCTTGTGTTTTAGCATGTTCCTATGTATTATTTTCATCTTTATTCATCTCATCCCATCTAGCTCTGTATCTTCTTCTTGTTTTTCTTCCTCTTCACTGATAGAATGAATAACATCATAGATGAGGGTTTTGATGTCATCCTTTGCTAATAAGTCTTTGAAGACTGACCATTTTATAGGGATACTAAGGTTTTGGAGGTCATCCTCAATGAGGATCCTGATCAACCCATGGTGAACTAACTGCTCGAAATTTCCTTCCTTTACTTTTCTGATAGAGTCTATGAGTGATTGCATCAAGAAATTGGGTATGTTGAATCTTTGGTGTGCTGGTGTTCTACCCCAAATCTTAGTTCTTCAAGCATTCTCAAATGGTTTCCATAACAATAATGTATCTATGGACTCTTGCATTCTCTTTTCCTTATTAAAGAATTTCCTTTTTGCCACCTTTTCTCTTATAAACCAACTACCTCTTAACCTTTACAACTTTTGATCAAATGATGCATATGAGTGAGTGAGTGGGATACTTACCTGTGGTCTTGATGCCATGCTGCAGTTGTCAAAGATTAGAGGTGCTGCTGATGGTTATTCTTCTTCCTCCTCTGCTGCTTGTTGATGGTTTATTAGCTTTTGCGGGTGTTTGTGACTGAAGATTTGATGTTGTTGCTACTGCTATGGAGTTCTTGGATCTGATGCTGCTGCTGCTGTGGAGCTCTTGGATTTGATGTTGTTGCTGCTGTGGAGCTCTTGGATTTGATGTTACTGCTACTGTGGCTCCTGGATTACCACTTGTAAATTTTTTGTGTCTCCCTTATAATTTCATGATCATGTTGTTGGCTGGTGCTATGAGGATGCTGTAATGAATGGACAGAGCACTACAACAAAACCAATGATTTGCGCCAGATTTAGCGCTAGATTTTAGTACTTTTTTTTTGTAATTGTGATGAGCAACTTGGCACTAAATCTGGCTCTATTGTACAATTTTTAAAGCATCCTTTTTTGCACTTGATTTTGCATCCTTTTTCATGATAGATTTTGCATCATTTTTTACACCAAACTATGCATCATTTTTTGCATCAAATTTTGAACGAAGATTTGCATTATTTTATGATAGGTTTTTCTTCTAGTTTTGTGTCATTCTTTGCATCTATTTTTCATCGTCTTTTGCTTCCTATTTTGTTTCATTATTTGCTTCCATTTTTCCACCATCATTTGCATAAAGTTTACACTGTATTTTGCATCCAATTTAACGTCTTTTTATGCATCCATCTTGTATCAGTTTTTGCATCTAGTCTTACGCCAGGTTTTGCATCTAGTCTTACAATAGTTTTTGCTTCTTTTTTTTTGCACCAGATTTGGTGCCTATCTTTGCACCATGTGTTGAATTTGATTTCGCACCAAATTTTGCATCCATTTTTGTGCCCATTTTTGCATCTTTTTTTGGACCATTTTTTACGTCCACTTTTACGTTTTATTTGTCTCCATTTTTCCCATCCCATTTGCACCATATTTTGCGTCATTTGTTGAATCCAATTTTGCATCATTTTTAACACCATTTCTTGCATCCAATGTTACATCATTTCGAGCATCCAAATTTGTATTTATATTTGCATCTTACTTTGAGTCATGTGTTGTGTCCACCTTTGCATCTTATTTTGTGTCTGATGGTACATTCAATTTAGAGCCATTTTTTACATCTACTTTTGTATTCGTTTTTGCACCAAGTTTTGCATCCAATTTTGAGCTATTTTTATGCCCATTTTTGCACCATTTTTTGTGTCTACTTATGTGTCCAATGTTGCACCATTATTTACACCCACTTTTTCCTCCAATTTTGCATTTTTTGGTGTCTAGTTTTACATCATTTTCACCCTCCAAATTTGCATCTTTTTTTGCCTCATTTTGTGTCCACATTTGCATATAATTTTGTGTCTAAGTTTGAGCCTAAATTTGCATCTGATTAAGCATCATTTTTTACATCCAATATGTCATCTTTGGTTTCACCTCTTTTCAGCCCCATTTTGCATCTTGTTTTATGTCTTTTCTTACATCTTTTTTCTTTCCTTTTTTGCACCCAAGTTTGCATCCCAAATTTACATCATTATTTGCATCATCATTTGGCATCTTAATTTGTAACATTTTTTTCTTCTTTTTAGCACTCAACTTTTCATCTTATTTTACATCTAGTTGTCTATATTTTTTTGCATCTAATTTGGTGTCCATTTATGTGTCCTTGTTTTTGCCCAATTTGATATCCTTTTGTATGCCATGTTTTGTTCCCTTATTTGTGTCAACTATTACACAATTGTTCACTTCTAGTTTAAAAGACTTTGTATGTCATTCCTTGCATTTTGTATTAATTCCTAGTTTAACATCCAATTTTACTTTCAATTTGCATCCATGGTTACATCCGCAGTTGATTTCTTATGTAGAGTATATTTTTCTTTACATATATGACCCCCTTTTTAAATTCATTTTACTAATTTCAATTGCATAGTGAAACATATCATAGTTTCTAAATATAATTAAAGAAGATATCATAATTCAAAATCATTTGTAAAGAAATTTAAGGGAAATTGACAACATCCATCCAAAGAAATAGCAATGTATTCATATACAATGATTCATTGACAATTTTCAACACATATGTATAAAATAGCAATATAATACTAATAAGATCAGTGTTATTTTTAATCAAAACAACTAAAATTCAAATATGATTAACAGATCAAAATATTTCATGAATATCATTATTCTACAATAAATGAACAACATACATCCAACAATGGTAATATAACCATACATTATAATTCTCTATCAAAAAAATGATGATCCTTTCCAATATATAAATAAAATAAAAATATAATAATGATAATATCGTCATCATCTTTAATCAAATCAAACTCATTGTATAATTACAAAATCAAAATGTTTCATTGATATAGGGTAAATTCACAATACCCATCTAAACATAACAATGTCATTCTACACAATAATTTCTTCATAAAAAACAATGCATGTGCATGCCTAGCTACCACCACCAAGATCATCCTCATGATCATCTTGACCATCCTCATTAGTCTCATCTACATCATCACCAACACCACAACTATCATCATCATCTCCTCCTTCACCACCATCATCCTCATCCTCATCCTCATCATCTCCTGATATATGTTGAGCATAGTTTGGATCATCATCATGATCATCATCTTGGCAATCATTACCTATAGCATTCTGACAAAAAAATCAATATTACATGTTAGTATTAATTACATAACACAACACATGTTTTTGTTATACAATGCTAACCATAAAATGAGGTAAGATACAATATCTAATAGTACTAAAAAATAAAATGAAAATACGGTTCAAAAGTATATTGGAAATCCAACTAAGATTACATACCATAGAGTCCATGAAATTTGAGCCACCAGTTGAAGGCCAATAGAATCTCCTAGCAAGGGTATGGTGAGATAAGACTAGGGGTAGCCTGTTGCATGTTGTGGGAAAACTATAGCTAGTTGCATTGATTAATTGATGAAGGATTGCCTTATGGATCCACAACTTTAGGGAAAAATTGCTTGCTTACTAGTGTGCCATGAAAGTTGAGCCACCAATTGAAGGCCAATAGAATCTCTCCTAGTAGAGGTATGGTGAGATAAGACTAGGGGTAGCTTGTTGCATGTTGTGGGAAAACTATAGCTAGCTATATTGAAGTTCCTAATATAGTGCGCTTTAATGCGTCACTTTCTTTTGGATTATTTGACTTGCTTAGAAGGTCAAGAACATTTTGGCTCGACAGAGAAAATTTATAAGTAGAAATTGAACATCTCAGTACATTATAATATAAAAGACTAGTAAAACCTGGTGGACCAACAAATAGATAAATTACTTAATAAAAAAACTTGAACCAAAACCTTATCTTGATAAAGATGTTGGCTTGTTTGAACAAGACACTTAGACATGTTTGTGGCACTGTCAAATATATATGAGTTTGTAGAAGAATAACCTATAGAAAAGCCTTTAGGATCTCCTCCTCCCAAATTTTCTCTTAAATTCGTTTGTAAATTTGAATTCAAAACGTCCTGCAAAAAAAACAATTACTTACTACAAAAGGGCTACAAACAAATCAAGCATATGATATCAACAATCTAAGCATGAAGTATTTTCAATTGAGATAAAAGGACGCACAATACTGACAAATTGAACTTCTTACAAGGATCCATAGTTTTCATAGATTAGATATTTCTTTCAAGTCCAAATAGAGTGAATAAATTTAATACCTCTCTCGCATTCATAGTACTCTTTTGTGAGCATGTCCTAACCAGCTTTGACTACGCAAAGTTTGCCTGTTCAAGAGCCTTTTTTCCCTTGAGAATCCATGTTCACTACTCCTCTCAGAGATTAGTCCCGTTAAACACTTTCTGCATGCCACTGGTTCATTGAATCCATTCCTACTGCCTGCTAGAGCATGTGCCTAGGGGGAATTCTCAGCATATCATTTCCAGAACTTTCACTTGAACCAATATTATTTTACTTACCGGCTATATCACCATTGATTCAGTCATATTGATTGCTTTCAGAGATCTGGGGATGTAACAATTCCCATTGATTTTACTATGTGTTAATCATTACTATAGTGTAGCATTTTATATGCAATGGTAAAAAAATTCAGATATGCCTTCTGCATTGCTTGCTCAAAAATGCTACATAATAGAATTTCAATATTTAATTAAGATAAGATGATGAGAAAAAAATGGGAGTCATACTTAACAAATAAACAAGGAACAATTGCTAAATAATAAGCAGTCCCTATGGTCATGTTGTTACCTCATTATATGTGGTCTGACACTTTCTCTTACCTTCTGACTGACTGGACATAGTTAAACAATCAACAGTAAGTGAAACAAACCCCTAAGGCCAATTTGTAATACAAATATAATTACAATCATGCCCTAAGGACACCATGTATAACAAATAGAAACATTATTTGCCAGTGGATCACGATTTTTTTTGAGCTAGTCAACCACAGGGATTAAACAGAACTCCACACATATTAGCTACCCACATTCTCTCCATGGTTGGAGAGGTCCACACCTAGCTTGCATTTGACCTCCCTCTGTGCCCCATGACTGCCATTACAAGAACAAACACATACGAGTCTACTATCGATTTATATCAATTCCATTACCTCCAGTAACATAAAGACATCCATCCATCAACATGTGCCAAAATAAAATTTCAGTTAGAAAAAAAAGAGAATAGGTGAATTGTGAGGATACACCTTTCATGTTGAACTGCTGGAGTCCCCTCTCACCCTTCTCCCCACCATTGACTCTAGGAACTATTTTTCTCTTCTTTGTGTTGTTCAATTGCAAAGGTACAATCAATCAGTAATGCTCTATCTCAAACATGACAAATACACAACCCCAAGAAGCCAGCAACATTGAGTATGTTAGGTGTGGAGCATGATTGTTCAGAGGTCTTTGTTTCAGTTGGATGTATACCCCAGGAAGTTTGTACACCCCTCCATGCGGGGGGGTGTGGGG
>APFE031277563.1:42181-70207 GCA_000404065.3 Pinus taeda | reverse complement strand
CATTCTCCAAGTGGGAGATTGTTGGGTGTGGAGCATGATTGTTCAGAGGTCTTTGTTTCAGCTAGATGTATACCCCAGGAAGTTTGTACACCCCTCCATGTGGGGTGGTGGGGGTGGACTTGTCCCCCCCGCGGGGGTTCGGGGGGGCCGATCCCCCCCGACTCGGGGGTCCAGGGGCCAACGGTCCCCCAGCGGGGGTTTCGGTGGCAGCACCCCCGAAGCTAAAAACAAATGTAAAATTGCCTTATAAAAGTATAGTAATATCTAGTCAATCTTGGCCATTCGTTAGGCGGATGATCTGATGGTAGAACTTATGTTTAGTTTAGGATTTTTTTCCCTAGAAGGCAACCCCTCTCTTGGTGTGAGGGAATTGTATTTGAGGCTGTGCAATAGATGTATATTCTCTGAGCGAGAAACAGAGAGGTGAGACTGTGAGAGAAAACAAAAGATATTACAACGGATCTACTGTAGGTTGTGTGTCTTCATTTTGCTGGATAATAGAAAGGAAGGACTGGCTGTTCGAGGTGGACACAGCCCAAACTGGGTGAACCACGTATATCTGTGTCTCTCTGGTTTTATGTGTTTTCTGTATTTATATTTATGCAATATTCATGTGTTCCATTTCTCTGTAATATATAATTTTCTAATAGAGTAATGAATGAGACACACCTTGTAGTATCTAAAGAATCTAGGTCCCACTGATGAATATCTAAACATTGTACCCTTGCCATATGATTGTTTTTGGAAGGTGTTGCAATTGCTACATCACTACCTCTTGGTACATCACTTCCACTTTCCATAGAAATTGATTTCCCTGGTGCACTTGTAGAAGTTCCTAAACATCTACTAGCAATTGCATTTGAAGTATATTCTCCCTCCCCTTGCTGCAGAGTTGATTTATTTTCGTCAACATTCATTCCTGCACATAATAAAGTTAAACATTTGCTCAAATTAAGCAAGGAATTAAATATCTAGAACGTTGCTAGGAAAGAAGACTAAAAGACATTTACAATCCAAATTGCCATTAACAGTTGATAATAATTGGCAAGCATGATCCTTCATTAGCAACTTTTCTCTTCTTATTAAATCCAAACATGTTTCTATAAATAGAAGGCTGGCCACTTCAATGCCTTCACTGAGCTGGTAATCAATACTATGATCCGATGTCTTTTTTTCCCAATGCAATATTATAAAATAAGTTTGTAATGTCAAGACCTGACGTCTTCTACAGGGGCAGAGGGAAAGAATTAGGAGGTAGGAGTAAATAACAACCAAGGAGAGACCTAACTTATTGTGCCTTATTGTATCCAAATATATAAAACTTCTGAAACTTTATTGATTTTCCTAATTCTGCAAATTCTCGCTAAAATACAACAATAAACGCATATTGATCTTTTGGAAACATAGAAAACATAACACCACACTTGAGCAGATTATTAATTTTCCAAATATGAAGGCAAATATTTCTCATGGTAGTTTACATTATGGTCCAAGTTCAATTTAAGTAGCATGTTAGTTTTAAATTTCTTATGCAGAGAGGCATTGTAGATCTGCTATATTGTCCAAAAGTGGTTATTGTAACTCTGGTCATATGGCTACCAATTAGCTTCTATGAAAAGCAGATTGGATAGTATTGTTTTATTCATTTGAATTCAAGGTAAAACTCATCCAAATTGAAAAAACATATAAGAGATATCAATTTGTTATAAACACTACATCTTCAGCTCCCTTTGCTGTCTATTGTGAACTTTTTCATTTAGCTGGCCAACCTGTTATGTCAAATTAAACTAACTCAACAGGTAATTTTATAAACTAATCCTTAAATGTCAACAAGAAATTGCCGGAAGAATAAGCTTTAACCAAGCATTCCTTCCTCTTCTTCTTGCTATGAGCCCTCTTTATTCCAGCACCAATGGAAGTGGTCGCTACAGCCTGATGATCAGTATAGGAAGGGTACTTTCATTATTTCCAATAGTATCGTGGAATACCTTTGTAGCCTTTTGCTTTGTAGCTTTTTGATGAATTACAGAGGGATCAATGGCCAGTAGGAGCTAATAGTTGAGCTAATAATAGTTTTCTTTCAATTTAATGAAAAACATCTCTAATCCATAAGGTGCAACCCAAGTAGGAACTACTAGAATAGTCACCACTATCACCAAAGCAACCTATCCTCTCATTTTTGGTTGACTCTTCCCCAACTTAAGGACTACATACCTTTGTCTTTCATGATCACTAGAGGCTGCTTCAAAGCCTTCTTCTTGATCTCACAGTCTTGGGCATTATTACTGCCTTCAATATTTAATTGTGGGCTTGCTTCAAATGATCCAAGACACTTAAAAATGCCTCTGTTCAGGATGCCAAGCTAAAATAAGGCACTGGTATATTTTTATTTTTTAGCCATAAATCTGCGATTTCCACTCTATGTTTAACAGGCTGCAAGGCTTAGTTCAATGTGGATATTTAAAGGACTTTGTACTGCCAAGGAAAATTCCCTCTAAGTTTAAGAGGCAGTGAAGCTTGGGTTGCTTGATATTAGAGGATATCTTGAATCACAGGTTTGCTGGGAGGATGCCTCTCTTGCTGCACATTTAAAACAACACATACACAACATTTCTTTGGGCTACTGTAACAGATATATTACTGCTGTGCAAAGTTTGTTTCCGAAGTGTTTGAAAAT
Source organism: Pinus taeda (assembly GCA_000404065.3). Taxonomy (NCBI): domain Eukaryota; kingdom Viridiplantae; phylum Streptophyta; class Pinopsida; order Pinales; family Pinaceae; genus Pinus; species Pinus taeda. Next base: position 67,530 of record APFE031277563.1, on the reverse strand, counting down.
AAACTCATGCTTGTGTAGTACTTTGTATTGATTTGCTTGAATGAATGTTTCATGTGTGTATTTGTGAGCAATAAACAGTCCGTAATTCTTGGCAATATATTCCAGTTGTTCTTATGTACATTATAACCATGTTATGTGAGTTTTAGCACTGAAATGTCTTATTATCTTAGGCATGAACAGATGAGTAGAACTGCATTCTAAATGGTTGATAAAATGGTGTGCATAAGTTATTATTCACAGTTTATGCCCACTTCAACAAAGAAAATGCAAATCTGGGTTTTCATAGCAATATTTCACATGCTGTTTATTTTTTTCATTCAGAACCAAAAGTGGCAATTCCATAGTATGTCTAGAAATACTTGAAAGACCTGCAATAATTTTTCTTTAATTTAGATGAAGTTTGTCTGTTATCATTAATGGTCTTTGTCAACCTTTAGTCATTCACTGATTAGAAAATATTTAAAGAATAGTCACTTAGAATTAATTCTCTGTCTCATGCTTCAACCCACTAGGATCAGGGTCTTTTCATAACATTTGCAATCTGTGGATAGTTTCAATGATTACTCTTTCAGATTCAAGAAAATAAATGCATGAATGCATTCAAGTATTGGTTTTGAAATGTTGTTATTTCAAGCTAAAACTTAGATTGGTTGTTTGTAAAGTTATTACATTTATTTCACATCTGAATAGATAGTACCTTATCACTTGGAATTACAAGATAAGAAAGTCTGGGTTTTGTCACTTAGGTTTCCAAGTAGTTTTCCTATGAGATATATTGTTGAATGTATGAAGAGATGATGCAATAAAAGCACCTGGCAGATGTCTTGTTGAGCAATTTACAACAATTAATAGAGCCATGTGTTTCCTTTATAGGCAATATAAGATACACATAGAAACTTTACTTCCTTTTATGGTTATCTCCATTGGGATATATAGCAAAGAGTCTTGTTCAGGGAAGCCTCCCTTGTGATGATAAGATAAACCTTGAAGAGTGTTATATGCTAGGTTGCACCAAGCAGAACCTGAAGACCCCATGGCCCAATGTACAGGGCACTCATCATTTTTTTTTCAGAAGACCAGGAGTCAACAGGTACCTATTGACCATTTCTCTCTCCTCTCTATTCTTCTCCGTCAAATTTCACAACCCTGTGGGGAATTGTATTAAATTTCACTAGTATGATGACCTTTTATAAAAGGCATAAACAACTTGGGACTCAATTGTTGAGTGAGTACACTCTAGAGTGTTTTTTCACCTAGCTAATTATTCTTGCTTTTCAACAATGAATACTTAACTGAGTTTTTTCAATCACCTACCTCCAAAGCTGGAGTGACAGCTTTGATGATTGAGCCCTGGGTCTGTCCTAATTCCTAGAGTCGATGTATATTACCATACTAGGACATATTTAAAGTGTCATGAAATTTGATTAGGTTTTGATAGGATTTTTTAATTTATTAAAAATTCCCACAGAATGGGATTGTTAATTAAATTGTTCAAATTTTTTAGATAAATGAGCCTAGAAGATGTTGGGGCCCGGGGGCTTATAAGTACTGAAAAAATATGCTCTCCACCCCAACATTCTTCTAGAGTCCACTTTGAGGGTCAAAAGATGACTTCTAGCCCCTCAAAATCCATTTTTCCTATTTTAGTGGTATGAAGTGGCGACAAAAATTGAAAAAATTAATAAGTAGTGGACAAAATAAATATGTCACCAAGTGGAAATGATGTGGGAAAACAAAGTGAATTCAAAGACTAAGTTAATTATGACTTGGAAAGCCACATAAGAGGGCCAAATCTCAGTGCCAAGTGGAGGGGCGAATTTGTGCTTGCTACAACAATTTGGGGTGACCAAATCCCACCAAATGTGGTCCATCTTCAGTTAGAAAGAGGGCTGAGTCCATCAAGTTGAGTGCTGGCAAGGCAAAGGGCAGTAAAAATGGGAGTTAACTCCCCCCATCCAATCATGTGTTAACACATAGCTAGCGACCATCTATTACAACCCACACAGGCCATCCAAGATCCTCCACGTACAAGCCTGTACATATGACATCTATTGGCGGATTATTCTTAACAGTTAAGCATAGGTTTTGAGGGAGTTTGTCTCCCATTCTCTAGACTCATCTCATATGTGGCTAGCATCTACACCAATGCACATATCTCAAGAAGAATACGCTACCAGCAGAGGAGATGCTACAATAGTTTGACTTCACACTTGGGAAGCCCTTGTGCCACATGGAGAATTCAACCCTCATTAGGATTTCCACCGCTATGCCACTTGTTGGATCACTTCTTCATTGGGATTTCCTCCCAAATATTCATCAATAAACCCACAAACCTCTCATTCTCTCATGGTTGGGAAGCTAATGCTTGGGTATATGCTGTGATTTTATTAATCCACATGATAATAAAGAAGAGTCTTTGAAGGTTTTATCTTGGCATGATGTTGGTGATCTTTTCTTAATGCAAGGTATATTTGTGTTTTTTTGAATTTTGTTGCATTTCTTTCGGTCTAGCAAGGTCCAAATAGGGGTAGTATTTCCTAGGAAGAGGTAGACAAGTATTTGACTATCCTCTAATAGTTGTGCAAATTTGAATAGATTTCATTGTGTGTTTGTGAATAACACAAATTATTTTTTCTCTTTTGCAAATCTATTCCTTAACTTTATTAATTGTTGGATGGGAGTATCTTAAGTGAAGCACAGGTTACTTTTGAAAGATTGAAGGTTTGGGGAAATTGTTGGTCATATCAACCAACCTTCAAGAGCTAATTAAGTCATGATCTTGCCATCATTAGGGGCAGCCAAAGACATCCAAAAGGAGGAAATTGAATCTAAAAAGTTCTTCCCTCAAAATTCTATTTTTTTTTCTCTTGGTTACCTTATTTATGGATTAATTGAAAATTTAAGCTATTTGAATGCTATTTATTGGCTGACCTAAAGGCCACAAATCAACCAAGAAGATTTGGTTTAACCCAACATTTCTTGGTTGCCATAGGGTGGAGTTCTATTCAAGTTTTAGTTTAGTTAATTTGTTAATTTTTCTAATTGAGTTTGATCACTAATCTAGTGGATGCCCAAGTAAGCTTGGCCTCTTTCACATTAGCTTTTGCTAACCTTTTTTGCAGGTATCAAGTGTCTCCTAAAGTTGATTTGTCTCTCCTCTTTTGGACTAATATTGGGCAACAAGGAACTTGCTTCTTGGCAAATTTCCTCTACCTAAGAAAGCTGATTTTCATTGCATTTGAGTGGCCAGATTTTCCCTTTTTTGGATTGATATATGGAAGTTGTACTAGAAGACCTAAAACTTCATTTTGAGATGATTTTGGGGCATCTTTTGAAAGGGAAAGAACATTTGTGGATTTGGACAACAAGGACAAGCAAACTCTTTAACTATTAGACCCTTTCATTGTACCTTCTATTATCACCAAAATAAGACCCTGATAGGCTACTCATCAAGTCAATCTCAATGTAACTATTTCAAACCAATCTTTTGGCAGAGGATTAGCCTTCGCAACTTGAGAGAGCTCTCTCAAGGGTTAATGATATTGATTAAAGATATAGATAGATGGCTAACTCTATGGTTTGTGATTTTATATGTTTATAGGTTGTAAGATGGAGACTTGCTACCATTGGGCTATGGAGTCAGTGACAGAGATAAAGATAACAAATAGCTCTTCTTATAAATCTGAGGCTTGTATATACTTTAATGAAAGAGTAACACATTCAGGAAAGTCTCAATAACTTGAAGTTCATAGAAGTCAGAGCATGTGGGCATGAATTTTGATTTATGATACATAAAGGTATTCAAAGGAAAGTATTAAAAGTGATTCATCAAAGTTTAATACTTAAAGGAAGTCATAGCATGAATAACCATGAATTCTGAGTAATAAGTATTAAAACATTGAAGAAAAACATCCAAAGATAGGATCCAATAACTCAATTCACCATAGTTTAACACTTAAATGAAGTCAAAGCATGTTCCTCCATGAATTCTTAGTAATAAGCATTGAGACTATGGAAGTAAAACATATCAAAGATAAAAAAGATAAAGCTCAATGAAGTACACTAAGAATCTCAGATTCAGAAAAGTTAAACTGCTTCTGTATATATCTGTCCCTTCACAACATTTACAAAAGTAGTCCTTTTCTATAACCTTTTCCAAACCTGTGTACATTGAAATTTACATTACTTATAGGCATCTAGCCTTTACAACAAGTCTGCCAAGTGGCTAGACCATTATACTTTACAACTGACACCAAATATAACTACTAACTAGATTCATAAAACTAGGACTGACACCTTTTCGAATTAAGAGTTAGAGTCCTACTATGACTCTACCACCTAATTATTACATTTAAACCAAACTGATCCAAATCTTCCTCGAAAGGAATCCTATATTTTAACCATGCTGACCATCAACCAAACATTAATATTCTGACTGCCTTCGTGAAGTTACTATGCCTATCATTTAAGGAGATATCAGTTTGATGACCTGGCACATGTAGACTAGTGTCTTCAAACTCTTCCTTTAGCTGAATATCTCTAATTGTCAATTGACTAATTTGATACTCTTTGTCATGCTCGGATACTCTTTGTCATGCTGATGTGTAACTGCTTTAAGTATGTTTTACCTTTCTCCCTCCTCAAGAAATAACCTTTTCACCTTCAGCCACTTCATCAACCAATAAAAATAACTCTGTTTTTCCTGAAAAAAGAAGGATGCACTCCTGAGCTCGTATCTTTTGATCCCTAATAGCTGTTAAGAAAATGGAGGATTTTTGTAGATAAGAATGTTTATAAGAAAAACCTATCTCAGTTTTTTGAAAACCAGCTTCAGTTGTCTGGAATCTGCATTATAAAATCATGTATAAAACATGAAAAATTCATAATTTTGAAAATACGTCTCAAAGGAAACTTTGAATCTCCAAATTGGTAGCAGCTGGAGAAATTTGAAAGACGTTTTTGTTGATTTTTATGTTCTTAGAAAAAACCTCCTTCAGATTTTTGAAACTCGTCTTCATTTGCCTGAAAATTCCTTTTGAAACCAACAGCTCAAAACAGTCCAAGAAACACACAAATCCCCTTACAACTCTTGGTAGAAATACATGTAACATGTCTTGATGAATGCTTGTGTGAAGCTGAGGTCATCCATGATATTTTAAATCTCTATAGGCTCCTATCCAAACACATATCCTTCTTTTTATGCTTTCATCTTCATGGAAATTTCCCTTTATAACCCAAACTGCCCTCTTAAAAATATGACAACTGTAAAAAATTATTTGGACAGCAAGCTGTTTGTCACAAAGTTAACTTTTCAAAGATGACAGCTGATTGATTCATGCAAAGGTTGAAAAGTAAATGATAGAGAGGAGCTTGGGTAACTTGTTTAAGGAATGATATTAGAATGTGGAGAGAAAGGTGACAAAATGAGGGAGTGGAAAGCAAAAAATGAGATGGGATTTATTTAGAAGCATGACCTTGAAACTCTCAAAGATTAAACATTCATCATTATGGAGAAAAATGTTATAGACTCACATAGCTTTTGTAGCACATTTAGTTTGAGTCATCAATTTCTCCCACCTCATAATGAATTTAAAGAAACTGAGAAACCTCTCTCAGTTTGCAAAAATGAGTTTTCAGTTGCTCAGGAACCCCCTTGGAAGTTGACTACTAAAAATAGAAAAACAGGATTTTTGCCTCATCGTGTGCTACGAAATTAGCTTGTTTTCGTAGCACAAATCACCTTTTTTTGAACTAGCTACACTATGAAATTGCGGATTCCTATATGATTGCAAAAAATTAGCCTAAACTTAATGGAATGACTTCTAAATGGAAAATGTGACCTATTTGACCATGAAGTGAACCTAAAGGACTTTTTTTGGAAATGAAAGATGACATTTTAAGACTTCAAACCCTATCACTTATCATTTTATCAAGACTAAAATGACCTTTAGACCTCCTTGAAATCATGACCAAAATCAGAGTTGACACAATGATGTTTTGAGAATTTTTGGGTGATAATAGTGGCTCCACTAGGGATAGTGTGCCCCAATGGTACACTAAGAACCAATAGCTCCAATGTTGCTATCCATCATTTAGAATAAAACTCTGAAATTCTGCCCAATCTGCTCCCCAAGCTTTAATGATTTTTGCAAGAGGGACTCAAACTGCACCTACTAAAAAATGCTCAGTCAACCTACCCTGAGCTTATTTGCACATTCCTACCTACCCTATTAGCTGAAATTTCCACTTTAGGTCAGGCAACATGATATTTCCAATAAAGCCAATCAATTATATTTTTTGATATTTGAGGCTCTTGGCTGCATTCAACCTCAAAATAACCATGATAGTGAGATGACCAAATCAACTTATAATGTATCTAATCTTCATAATGCAAATGAAAATGAAATACTGGTGTGCAAATCTTTGCCATGTATTCAGTTATAGGGTGAAAGAGGACATGGTTAGTTTGATGATCATCATAACATTCTATATCTTTAGACAACTGATTCTCAGCCACACAAGATTCCTTTGATATACTATCCAACTGCTTTTCTGAATGATTCCCTCAAACAATGTAATTTTCCTCATTATTATGATCATTCTTTGATGTAAGCTGCTACAAAGTATGACATAAAAAATCAACCTTTTCCTCTACCTGAAGGTTATAAAAGCTATCTTCTAGTATTTCTTCTTGGTGTTTGAAATGATTTTCATACTCTATGATCAAAAGACTGGCAAGTTTGTGGCATCTTTACATTTATCTCAGAGGATGTAACATGGTTTTCATAAGTAAACCCCTGCTAATTTTCATGTTTCATTTTATGGGACATTATCCTTACTTATTGGTGTTGAAATGTATTGTTATGAAGAGCCTCTAAAATTTCTTCATCCATGAATTCATCATCATCATAACAATCCTCCAAATATTTAATAAAACTCACAGAATGTTTATAGCAATCTTTGACCAGCAATAAGGAGGGATGACACTCTTTATACATCTCATAGAATACATGATGAAAATTAGCAAGAGAATATAATGAACCATTTTCCAAGCCTTTATACCAAGACCATGATTTTCCTTCTAAAGTGGTCATAAACATCTTCATGAGACAATCTTCAGGGAACTGAACCTTAAGACTGTGTTAATGCATATGAAACCTAACCAAATGAAGAGCATCATTGTCTTTCTTTCATCTTTGAATATTGGAAGATCAACTAACCATTCAAACTTTGGAATAGCATTTGGAAAACCAGGGATATGAGACCGATTCATAGGGACATACTTGGCATTCATTCTTGCAATGGCACTCATCTTGAAACTTCATCAAGCTACTGATCTTCTAGCAGTGGATTCACCTTCCAATTTGTTATTTGATGTGTGGAGTCGCCAAGGTAGATGCAGCCTCAAACAGCTTCCTGAGCTCCTACTAACTTCAGAAGTTCAGCGTCTTGATTTTGGAAATGAGTAATCTTCAGGCTCCCGGCAGACACACCAAAATGTTATCACCAAAATAAGACCCTGATAGGCTGCTCATCAAGTCAATCTTAGTGTAACTATTCCAAACCAATCTTTTGGCTAAGGCTTAGCCTCTTCAGTCTGAGAGGGCTCTCTCAAGGGTTAATGATATTGATTAGAGATATAGATAGATGGCTAACTCTATGGTTTTTGATTTTATATGTTTATAGGCTGAAAGATGGAGACTTGCTACCATTGGGCTATGGAGTCAGTGACAGAGATAAAGATAACAAATAGCTCTTCTTATAAACCTGAGGCTTGTATATACTTCAATGAAAGAGTAACACATTTGGGAAAGTCTGAATAACTTGAAGTTCATAGAAGTTAGAGCATGTGGGCATGAATTCTAAGTAATGATATATCAAGGTATTCAAAAGGAAAGTATTAAAAGTGCTTCATCAAAGTTTAATACTTAAAGGAAGTCAAAGCATGAATAACCATGAATTCTGAGTAATAAGTATTAAAACATTAAAGAAAAACATCCAAAGTTAGGACCCAAGAACTCAATTCACCATAGTTTAACACTTAAAGGAAGTTAGAGCATGTTCCTCCATGAATTCTGAGTAATAAGCATAGAGACTATGGAAGTAAAACATATCAAAGGTAAAAAAGATAAATCTCATTGAAGTGCACTAAGAATCTCAGATTCAGAAAAGTTAAACTGCTTCTGTATATATCAATCCCTTCACAGCATTTACAAAATTAGTCCTTTTCTATAACCTTTTCCAACCCTTTGTACATCGAAGTTTACATTACTTATAGGAATCTAGCCTTTACAACAAGTCTTCCAAGTGGCTAGAGCATTAGACTTTACAACTAACACCAAATCTAACGACTAACTAGATTCATGAAACTAGGACTGACACCTTTTCAAATTGAGAGTTAGAGTCCCACTATGATTCAAACACCTAATTATTACATTTAAACCAAACTGATCCAATACTGCCTTCGTGAAGTTACTCTACCTATCATTTAAGGAGATATCAGTTTGATGACCTGGCACATGTAAACTAGTGTCTTCAAATTATCCCTTTAACTGAATATCTCCAGTTGTCAAATGACTGATCTGATACTCTTTGTCATGCTCTGATACACTTTTTCATGTTGAAGTGGAACTGCTTTAAGTATGTTTTAACTTTCTCCCTCCTCAAGAAACAACCTTTTCACCTTCAGCCACTTCATCAACTGATAAAGATAACTCTGTTTTTCCTGAAAAATAAGGTTGCAAACCTAAGCTCCTATCTCTTGATCCCTAATAGATGTTACAAAAATGGAGGAGGTTTTTATAGATAAGAATGTTTATAAGAGAAAAATCCCTCAGTTTTTTGAAAGCCAGCTTTAGTTGCCTAGAATCTGCATTATAACATCATGTATAAAATAGGAAAAATTTAGAATTCTGAAAATAGGTCTCAAAGGAAACTTCGAATCTCCAACTTGGTAGCACTTGGGAGAAATTTGAAAGTGGTTTTTGTTGCTTGTTATGTTATTAGCAAAAACCTCCTTCATATTTTTGAAACTCATTTTCATTTGCCTGAAAATTCCTTTTGAATCCAACAGCTCAAAACTATCTAAGAAATACACAAATCCCCTTGCAGTTCTTGGTAGAAATACATGTAACCTATCTGGATGAAAGCTTATGTGAAGCTGAGGTTGTCCATGATCAGTTAAATCTCTATAGGCCCCTATCCAAACACATAGCCTTCTTTTTATGCTTTCATCTTCATGGAAATTTCCCTTTATAACCCAAACTGCCCTCTTAAAAATATGACAGCTGTAAAAAAACTATTTGGATAGCAAGCTGTTTGTCACATGGTTAACTTTTCAAAGGTGACAACTGATTGATACATGCAAAGGTTGAAAAGTAAATGATAGAGAGGAGCTTGAATAACTTGTTTAAGGAATGATATTCGAATGTGGAGAGAAAGGTGACAAAATGAGGGAGTGGAAAGAAATAAATGAGATGAGATTTATTTAGAAGCATGACCTTGAAAATCTCAAAGATTAACCATTCATCATTATGGAGAAAAATGTTATAGACTGACACAACTTTCGTAGCATATTTAGTTTGAGTCATCAATTTCTCCCACCTCATAATGAATTTAAAGAAACTGAGAAACCTCTTTCAGTTTTCAAAAATGAGTTTCCAATTGCTCAGGAACCCCCTTGAAAGTTGACTACTAAAAATAGAAAAATAGGGTTTTTTCCTCATAGTGTGCTACGAAATTAGCTTGTGTTCGTAGCACAAATCACCTTTTTTGAACTCGTTGTGCTACGAAAGTACAAATTCTTATATGATTGCAAACATTTAACCCTAAACTTAATGGAATGACTTCTAAATGGAAAATGTGACCTATTTGACCATGAAGTGAACCTAAAGATTTTATTTGGAAATGAAAGATGACATTTTAAGACTTCAAACCCTATCACTTACCCTTTTATCAAGACTAAAATGACTTTTAGACGTCCTTGAAATCATGACCAAAAGCAGAGTTGACACAATGATGTTTTGAGAATTTTTGGGTGATAACGCCTTCCAGAGTGGTTCTACATTCCAAGGATTCTTCATGGATTCCCTATTTTAGACTTCTCTTCTCATCCATAAAGGGAGTTCTAAGTTTTGTTGGGTTTTGATCTTATCATTGAGTGAAAGATCAAACCAAATTTTGTAACTATTTCCAATTAACGTCTAGTTTGATTTTTTAATCACTTCTAACTATTGGAAGGAGGTATCTCTCCCTTTTGAGGGATCATTTATAAAATTCCTCCAAAACCAACTTCCTTTACATCCCTCATTTCATAAGAGGAAACCAATATAATACAGAGGCACTTGTTTTTGGGAGCTTGGTGACCTTTTCCCCTTGGCATCCCACTCTTCCTCATTTGTGGAAGGTCTCCATGTGATTTATTGAGTGGTTTGTTTTTGTCACTTAACACTAAGTAGATTAAATGAACACTAATTACTTTCATTTTCATTCTCTTTTCTGCTTTCATTTCATATATTGTAGTTCATATGCTCTAAACTTCACATGCAAAATACTTAGATGAGTCTTGTGAACCATTTTAATTTATTTTGAGCATTCCATTTTCTTATAGTTTCTATCTTCTCTATTGCAATTCCAAATCCATTTTCTTATTTGCATAAGTTGCTCTTGTTCCTTTTCTTAAAGGCATCATTTATTTATTGAGGCATCTTTATCACTAGATTGGCAATTGCAAATCCTTTCATCTCATTTTGAGCAATTATTAGATTTGAACTTTTTTTCACTTAGAGGAAATTAACCTCTATCTTAACTGGTTGTATAGTTTTATAGGGCTCATCTTCACCCATTTCTTTTCCAGGCTTGGAAACGGTAAACACTTGACTTGCTAAATTAGTTTGGGCATGCCCAATGTTGGATCTACTTGCGAGTGGGTTGACTTGAAAAATTAGTTGGATACTCATTAATGAATCTAAGCTTCTCCATGTTTCATCTCCTTGCAACCATCCTTATCTTTTCTTGGATAAAGTTTTGGAACCTCCACCCTCAATTCAGTTAAGAACCCTAAAGAACCAATCGACAACTATGTCTAATGGGAGGTAAAAGGTTCCAAGGTATTTTCCAATGTTAAAGGATACAATAACTGTCTCAAATAATCACAAATGTATTCTTCTAGAAGTGGCTAGCTTGGCCTCTTTCACATTGGCTTTTGCTAACCTTTTTGTAGGTATCAAGTGCCTCCTAAAGCTGATTTGTCTCTCCTCTTTTGGACTAATATTGGGTAGCAAGGAACTTGCTTCTTGGTGGATCTCCTCTACCTAAGAAAGCTGATTTTCGTTACAACTCATTCCAAGGATTCTTCATGGATTCCCTATTTTGTAACTCATTTAGAATTCTCTTCTCATCCATAAAGGGAGTTCTAAGTTTTGTTGGGTTTTGATCTTATCATTTAGTGAAATATCAAAAAAAAAATTGTAACTATTTCCAATTAACATCTAGTTTGATTTTTTAATCACTTCTAACTATTGGAGGGAGGTATCTCTCCATTTTGAGGGATCGTTTGTAAACTTCCTCCAAAAATAACCTCCTTTCCATCCATCATTTCATAAGAGGGAACCAATATAATACAGAGGCACATGTTCTTGGGAGCTTGGTGACCTTTTCCCCTTGGCATCCCACTCTTCCTCATTTGTGGAAGGTCTCCATGTGATTGATTGAGTGGTTTGTTTTTGTCACTTAACACTAAGTAGATTAAATGAATACTGATTACTTTCATTGTCATTCTCTTTTTTGATTTCATTTCATGAATTGTAGTTCATATGCTCTAAACTTCACATGCAAAATACTTAGATGAGTCTTGTGAACCATTTTTATTTATTTTAAGCATACCATTTTCTTATAGTTTGTATCTTTCTCTATTGCAATTCCAAATCCATTTGCTTATTTTCATAAGTTTCTCTTGTTCCTTTTCTTAAAGGCATCATTTATTTATTGAGGCATCTTTATCACTAGTTTGGCAATTGCAAATCCTTTCATCTCCTTTTGAACAATTATTAGATTTGAATTTTTTTTCACTTAGAGGAAATTAACCTCTAGCTTAACTGATTGTATAGTTTTATAGGGCTCCTCTTCACCCATTTCTTTTCCAAGCTTGGAAACGATAAACACTCGACTTGCTAAATTAGTTTGGGCATGCCCAATGTTGGATCTACTTGCGAGTGGGTTGACTTGAAAAATTAGTTGGATACTCATTAATGAAGCTAAGCTTCTCCATGTTGGATCTTCTTGCAACCATCCTTATCTTTTCTTGGATAAAGTTTTGGATCGTCCACCCTCAGTTCATTTAAGAACCCTAAAGAGCGAACCGACAACTATGTCTAATGGGAGGCAAAAGGTTCAAAGGTATTTTCCAATGTTAAAGGATACAATAACTGTCTCAGATAATACAAATTTCTTAAGCTAGAAGTGGCTAGCTAACAGAATGTCTGCAATTCCTCTGCCCTAGGATAAAATAATGTTAACCTAGCAATAGAAATTTAGGGCTTATAATAATCCATTCATTAAAAACACTGAAAAATAACTCTACGCACATAAAGTTTAGGGGATTCCATCAATTGTTCACATAATGTGTAAAAACAGCGCGGACAATGTCAAAGTTGGTGAGGGTAAGTTCAAATGGATCAACTAACCTCTATGCTATGTCTTTCTAAGCCACACAGATTTGTCCCACTACCTCCCCGACCCATGCACTTTCCTTCTCTCCTACCTCCAATAGCTTCAATCTATGGATGATCTGGTATTGCTGGCCCTTTTTCGTTCTCACCACATCTTTTTCTATTTTTGGTTATCCTCCCAAGTCCCCTCCTTTCACCTTTTTTCCTATTCCAAATTAGGGTTTTCCAAAAGAAAATGATCTATGGTCAGCATATTGAAGATGGGAGCAAGATCCATAGGTTCCAGTGCTGGCCCTTTTTCGTTCCCACCATGTCTTTTTCGGGTTATCCTCCCAATTCCCCTCCATCCTCCTTTTTTCCTATTTTAAATCGGGGTTTTTTGGAGTGAATGATCTATAGTCAGTGCAGTGAACATGGGAATGAGGGCCATAGGTTCCAGCATAGTTAGGGCAAGCCAAAAAAAAATAACCTATTTATTGGCCATGTATATTTATTTCTTGAAATTACAATAACCTCTAGTAAATACATAAATAAATATATATACATATTCATCCTCTCCAATTAACAACTACACATTAAGCAAGTTCATGCACTCCTGTATGGATAAACATGCTTATTATATTTTATGAGTTTCATCAAAGATTTAATATATTATTCATCAACTTTGGATATTCATCATCTCCAATTAACAAATATACATTAAGCAAGTTCATGCACTCTTATATCGATAACATGCTTATTATTTTTCATGAGTTTCATTAAAGATTTAACATATTATTCATCAACTTTGGATTGGGTGAGGATGAATTCTAGTATATTACCAAGTGTATGTTTTTTTTTTCAATTGTAGTTTTTACTTTCATGATTAATTTGGTTGTAGTTTTTACTTCCATGATTAATTTAGTCTAATTTCTCTAGGTAGTCATTAATGATCTATTCGGTGCTATGTGGGGGTTTCACTTTTCAACAAATTTGAAGTACCTATGTTGCATTGGGATCTAGTGACCTTGTTGAAAAGCCCTAGCAAACATCTTTGAAACCATCTACTACCACTAGTTGAACTTGAGATTTCCCAAAAACTTAAAGGAACAAATAAGGATCGCTTTGAAAATCCACTCATAACCTAATCCACTTTGGTGATGAAGGGAAAACAACCATAAGATATCAAACACATCCCCTCATGCACAGTGTGCATAGAGGCTCTACCCCTGTAAAGGTTTGAACATGTGTTGTTTACATTGTAATGCCCATAGTTGTACCATTTATACTTTACTCTTGTCTCTTTGGGAGGAATAGATCACTTAGACATCATTTTAGGATTTATTTAGTTATGCAATAATTATTTAAGTCATTATTGACTTAGGTTGGAAATGCCATAGTGTTTTTTTTCCAATAAGAAAAAAATATCATTTGTGTATTAATATTAATGCAAAGGTGTAATTTAGATCATCTAACATATATTAAATATGCTTCACATGTATGACATGGTAGTATAAGATGTTCAACATCTAATGCGCGGAAAATATCAAAATCTCCATAGCATTCAAACAATTTCATGAGAATCTAGTACTGCTATGTTCCTAATGTACATTCAAACTAGATAAGAAAATTGATATCCACGTTAAAAACTAGTATCCAAAATTCAATAGATATGACCCTAATAATTAGAAGTGTAGATCTGCATGAAAAGTTAAGGCTTCAACTCGGGTTCAATCATTATCATAAGAGTGTCACAACAATGGTGGACAATTTCATAACTAACAATGCAAATAGCTAAAATGAAAATTAGAATGATTAAAATAATGGAATAAGAAATAAGACTATAACAATTCCATAGATGACTTTAATAAAAAAAATTATCATTGTGGTGTATTGCAAGTGCTAGGAGAGGCCATGCAAACAAATGAATTTATTTCCAATGAAGACACACAACATGATTTAGGGCATCAAGTACTTAAATATTACATTAATTTATGAAATATAATAAAATGAAATTTAGTTCCCGATCCTTGTTTTCCTAAACCTAGTAATTTATATAGTTTATTATTCAAACTTGAGAAAAAATAATGCATGTCATTGATTATTTTAGGTGGAAAATGTGTTTCCAACAAGTACAAAGTTCAACCCTCTTACTGTAAAACAACCAAAATATGTACATAAGGGTGGACACCATACTGTTAAAGCACATCGCATGAGAAAGTGGGTGGAAGAAGATATGACAATTGAGTATGCAATACAATAGAAATTGGTGGAAATGCACAAGAGGTTAGTCATGATGATAATACATGGAATGAGTAGTTTGATACAAGTGTTATACTTTGTGGGTGTTATAAACAAGTTCAGCTATAAATTAATGGACAATATTAGTACATTATATAGTCTAATCTCTAACCTTGGAAAAAATAATGCATGTATCAATTATTTTAGGTTGGCAATGGAATCAGAACAAATGAGGAGCTTAATCATTTTGATAGACCAATACAAATACCTGCATATGGACATGGCCTACATCATACAATTAAATCATGCAAAAAGAAATGGGTGGAAGAGGATATGATAATGGAGTTTGTAAATGCAATAGAAAATCAACACAATGAACAAGAGGTTGGTCATGATGATACTACATGCATGGATGAATACTTTGAGACAATTGTTGTTTTTGGATGTTCCTAAGGTAGAAAATCTAAGAATACGAAATTGATGTGGCTTGTTTTTAAAATAATGTGTTCAAAAATAATATTTTTAATTTATTGTATATGTGTATAATATTGTTTTGTTGAGTAATTTATTGCATATATCTTTGAAATGGATCCATTTTGTATACAGTAATTGCTATCTAAAATTAAATAATGGTTGCATTTAATTATAGGTAAACGATGATGATGATACACCTACTAATGATCAAGATCCAACTAGACCATTAAGAATTCAACGAGATGATCCAATTCATCCTTTAAACCATACTAGGAGAAGAAGAGAAGCATTGAAGAGAGCACTACCACGTGAAAAATTTGAGGAATTGATGAAATTAGCATACATTGATGACATGCCATCCATTGCTCGGAGTAGAGATGTTGATGGAAATGTAATACATGAAGAAGGATTGAATGAAATTCTCACAAGTTTCTTTGGGGATGGAAACAATGATGAGGGTGATGATCCTATGCATAATAATGATGATGTTGATATAGAGGGAAATTACCACCAACATAATTATGATGATGTCAACATCAATGAATCAATTAAGGAAGTAGCAAAGATAGTGGTGTTCAAATCGGGTGCAAGTAGAACATCCAAGCTTTCATGCACATTAATATTATTTGAAATCAAGTCATTATTTGGTTGGTTAGAAAAAAGCTTCACTACCTTACTAAAGTAATTTGAATTATTTTTCTAGTTTTGCGCTGTCAATTTGTGTCCTCAATTAGAATATAAGTACTAAATTCATTTAATTTAATTTGAGGTTGATTTTACATTATGGTATATAAAAAATGTTATAAATGAAATTTCTAATATGTGGGTTTGAAAAAAAAAACTTACAGGGCTCTAAAGGATAAAATATTCCCTATAGATAATGTGTTACCATCAACTTGTAGAGAAGCGCATCAATTGTTAGTCAAGTTGGGGATTGAATATAAGCAAATTCATGCATGTAAAAATGATTGCATCTTATATAGAGATGAATATAAAGACAATGAAGAATGCCCTGTTTGCAAAGAGAAAAGATATCGTACGGATGTACAAGGTTCTACAGTTCCAAATAGGGTTTTACAACACATGCCAATTATTCCTAGACTACAACAAATATTTCATTGTAAATCTCTTGCACAATTGATGGATTGGCATGCAAAGAATAGGAGTAAAGATGGATTCATGCGAATTCCTATGGACTCCAAAGAAATGAAACATATAGAGGAAAAATGGCCAAGAAAATTCAAAGATGAACCTTGCAGTATTAGGTTAGGACTTGCAATGGATGGAGTGTGCCCTTTATCTTTCCTAAGCTCAAATTATAGTGTTTGGCCAGTTGGACTGATAGTATACAATATTCCCCTATGGATGAGTGTTATGCTAACTCTCATCGTGCCAAGAAAACATCAAGAAAAAAAAATGGATGCTTACATTGCACCTTTTCTTGATGAGATGCAATTGTTATCGAAAGGCATAAGAATGTATGACATATCACATCCTCCATCAAATAGGTCCTTCATGTTTTATGGCATACTATGTTGGACAATTCAAGATTTCCCAGGACTTGGTGTTTGTTTTGGTAAGAGATCAAATAATTTGCATATTCATAGTACATCATAATTTATTTTCAATTCAAGTTGTATATAAGTATTACATTATTATTGTTTTCTTATGTAAGCTAGTTATTGATTATAGGGCTACAAATAAAAGGGATTTTTGCATGTCCAAGATCTGTAGAACAATTTGAGGGGTGATATTCTAAAGATCTACACAAAGTTATTTATGCAAACAACAAGGTTTTTCTGCCACTTGACCATAAGTTCAGAAACCACCTAAAGAATCAATTTGATGGAAACTTTGAAAATAAATCTCCTCCCAAGGGTATGGGTCCAGCTGATTGGCTTAAAATGTATAGAGATGTTGAATCAAAAGCTTGGAACCACTTTTTTCGTCATGATCATTCAATTGAGGAACCAGAACAAGTTATAATTGAAATGCCAAAAGGAATGAAAAGGAAATCCATATTTTATGATCCCCCTTACTAGAAGGATCTATTAATATCTCATTTATTAGATCCTATGCATGTTTTCAAAAATGTCCCTGATTCTATTTTTTGACATATATCTAACAAAGATAAAGACAATTTATCATCAAGGAGGGATATTACTCTTTCACGTACCAAATTTGATAGAAGACATTTGTGGCCAAGGAAAATGAACCGTATGCAGAAGCTCCATGGATACTAAAAATGAAAGAGTTAGATCAACTAAAAAATGTGATTCATTCAATAAGAACACCCATTGGATATGGATCGTCATTGAATAAAGCTTTTACAGTAGAGGGACATATCACATGATTCAAAACACATGATTATCACAATTTTATAAAGGTATTAACATCAATTAATTGTTATTCTTATCATTTACTTACTAGAAATTATTTTGATATATTATGATAAATCAATACTAATGAACTATAATAATTTGGTTTGATAGCATATCATGCCACTAGCAATAACACGGGATTCATGCCTTACAACTGAATTGAGGAATGCCATATGTCGATTGCCAGCCTTTACGAGGTATGTGGTCACTTGATATTTACAAGGTTTTACGTGGTATGAAATGTTCCTCCATATGATACAATGATATATTATATCTCATTCTAAATGTCACTAAAAATTCATACTAACTTAATGAAAATATCTAATTAGGTGGGTGACCTCTAAGGAGCTCCATGAGTCTAAAGTGCCAAATGGAAGAAAGAAATCACAGAAATTGTATGTGTATTTGAAAAGGAGCTCCTTACAAGTTTCATGGACCTACAGGTCCATTTACTTATACATCTAGTTGATGACATTGAAATGGCAGGTATCATTTCAATGAGATGGATGTTTTTCTTTGAGAGATACATGAAAAAAATAAAAAGATATGTCTCAAAGAAGGCACATCCAGAGGGCTGCATGGCTGAAGGGTATGTACTAAATGAAACATTTTTCTTCCTATGTGAATTCCTTAATATTTTGAAGATGGTGCACAATTTTGGGATCAAGAACATGCATATGATATTCTAGATGGAGAAAAGCCTCAAACTAATGGTGTTCAAAAAGTAATTGGTATGTAAAATATTCATTATTATAGTTATCTTAGAATCATTTACTAAAATATTTTGGGCTTCCCAAATTTAAAGAATAATATTTTAAGTTTGAATTATACATGTTGATTTTTAATAGGTGTTAATGAAAGTGTTGTGCTCAACAAGTTTGTCCTCTACCAAATGGAATTCATGAATAAATGGATTGATATGTATGATATAAAAAGGAAAGACGTGTTAGAAGAAATGAAACAATTTAAGTTATCAAACCCAAGGAATACCCCACTTCCCACTGATATTTTCGGTCAATGGGGAAAAGAATGCACAATAGAATGGGTTTCTAAACAAATTCAAAACCAAATAGATGAGGAAGGAATATATGCAAACATAATAGAAGATGAGATCAACATGTGTAGAGGATGTGAAGAAAAGGTAAATTTTGAATTATTACAAAATGTTGCTTGAATACATTAATCACACTGTTAAATATTTAACTATGCACAATCATATTTCTTTTCACTCAAGTAAATGGCTTGTCACAGGTGAGGAAGTATCCTGCAATGTGGGCATACGGTCATCATTATCGTGTAGAAAGAGTAGATGAAAAAAGGTGATCCTTCGACTATGGAGTCATGGTTGATTTCAAGCAATCAATTCGATCAAGTTCAAAAGATAAAAATGTTATTGAAGGGAATCTTCAATACGTTGGAAAAATACAAGAAATTATTGAGTTAGATTACCGCTCTTTCAAATGTAGTATTTTTAAATGTAAATGGTATGAAGCATTTAATAGGACATGGAGACATGATATCCATAGTGGATTGTTTTCTATAGATTCATCAAAATACCTACCACGGGATAAGAAGCCTTATGTTTTACCAATTCACTGTGAGCAGGTATTTTTTCACTAAAACAACATAATAAATATAAGAAATAATGGTCTTATGTAATTTTTTAATTCATTTTTTATTGTGGATATATATATTCTCATTGATAAAAAAATTTGATACCACTGTAGATCTAATATATTTATCTTCTTCACATGTAGGTTTCTTTCTATGAAGATATTTTGGATCCAAAATGGATAATTGTCATTCATTATGATCCAAGATTAAGGCATATATTCGAAGATGCCTCAATCAATACAAAGAAAATTAATGATGACCAACCAAATATAGTTCAAGAATCGGGGAACATAGAACAAATTGGCATCAATGATGATGTTCAAGATAATGATGTTCAGCTAGAAGACTGTGAACTAGATGATGGTGACAACATTCCTTTAGCAGTATGGAGAAGTGGGGCTAGAGGTGTATTTTCACAAAATGATAAATTAGATGAGGCAATTCACCATGACAACCAACAATTTCCAAAGGCAAATGATCTTATAGAAGAAGGCAATATTGATGATATACAAAATGAAGATCAAATTAATAGATCTGGTAACATTGATATTTTTAATCTAGAAACAAGTTTTATTGATACAGAATATGACGAAGGTGAAGATAAGGATGATCACAATATGACTTTAGCATAATGGTTTAGGAAGAGTAATATTAATTGCCTGCAAGAACATATGAACATTGACAAGGAAGAATTGGAAGACATAGATGCAGCTGATAATATAAATGAAGACTTCTAGATAATTTACAGGGTATGTCATTCATATTTAAATAAGGACAATTATTATGTCCCATTTTGAAATGATTCATTGTTATTTGGTTGTAATATTCATTTAATTACCATGTTTAGAACTCATAATCTAAATTGGTGTTTTGAATATTCTTATAGGTATACTCATTACTTGATGCAATAATGTCATTAAAATGTATGTTAGTGAATATGGTTTGCTGGTTGGAAATAACAAGCTCAATTAGTTAGATAAGAGTTACTATGGTTAGTTTCATCTATTAATTGAAAATGGTTAGAAATGATATGGAGTTATGACCGAGACAAAATGAAAATAATTTATGTGTCTCTAAATTGTCACATATTGTGCGTATAGACAAATACAACTTAACACACAAATATAACTTGTTAAGATGAATTTATGGAATTAATTAACAGAAATATATTAAACTACACTACAATAAAAATTCGAATTATTAAGGATTTTTGGATGGGTAATGAAGGTGAATTCAATATTTCTAATGAGTTTATTCATTTTTGTGATCAATAATGGCTTTCCCACATGTAGGTAATATTTTCCCCATATAGGGAATCCCTGATGGCATAGGGTCCCTATCATTGTATTGTTGTTGTCGTTATCATCATTTAATCATCATCTTCATTGCCATTGTCATCGTCATCATATTCACCATCGCCACCACTATCATAGGTCATTTTTTGATGGGGATTATCATCATATCTTCCTGTTGGCATTATGGCATAGGTGTTGTCCTTGATGGCAACTCACTCTGGTGACAGATCACAGTTCAGGCACTCAGAAAGAAGAAAAAGATATATACGTAGGTTCACCTTGATGAAGCCGCGTATACATATCGGTTACACATTCCGAAGTTGCATATGCGTATACACGCACTTTCACGCAAGAAAAAGCGCGTACATGTGGAGAACGTATTTTTGGTCCGTGGTATTTAGTCCTTGGTATTTGGACCTATGGTTTTTGGGCCATGGTATCTCGTCAGAAATGTTGATCCCAAGTATTGAGTCCATGGTATTGATTTGTTATGGTTTAGGACCGTGGTATTGTGAAAGGCCTAAGACTATAAAAGAGGAAGGAGATCATTTGGAAAAGCATAATCTGAATGAATTGAATATCTGATAAAGTGCTAGATCTGGAATACTGGGATTGGGTTATGGTGCAGATCTGGATCTGAATGAAGGAGGAACCTGAGTGTAAGGAGAAGGATAAGTTCTATTGAAGGGTCAAAATCTTAAGGCTTGAACAATAGTATCTTTGAATGATTTTGATCTGTTATATGTGGCACATGCTTGATCTATAAATCTGGTAATCTGGGTTAACTAATGTCTGAATGATTGGAAGAGTGAATTATCCTTTATAGATCTGTATGCAGGTTCAGTGAAGCGAAGGCACGTATACATGTGGGTTCTGTGACTAAAAACAGCGTATACGCAAGTTGGTCCAAACACAGAAGCATATGCACGCAGGCTTCTAGTAATTAAAGTAGCGTACGTCTCTTAAATTGTGTTCTAGCTGCTTCTGTTTATTGCTGCAGTGTTCCGGGTTCAGAATTTGGTGTGTGGTTACTGTTACTGTGTTCTGGGTATAGCTTTCAGAGAAGAGTCTATTTGATTTAGTGTTAATTGGTGAAAAGGAGATTGTTTGATGATTGATTGATATTCATGGATCCAGTCTGAAAATTTATGAAACGTGGTCCTTAGAAGATAAGAGAAGGTTGTAGCCTTCTGCAGGTAGTAGCCTGCGTACTAGTATCCCAGCTAGTACAAGAGGTAAGGGGGTTGTAGCTCCCTTCCAAGAAAAGCTGGAGAACAAGAGAGGGTTGTAGCTCTCTGCAGGTAGCAGCCTATGTACTGGTAAAGGACTGCACCAGTACAGAAACATTGTAAAATGAAGTTTCTAAATAAAGGAAGATAGAGACAAATTGCAGCAGGCGGTTTTCACCCACATTGGGTTTCCACCTTATATCTTATGTTCTTGTGTGAGATTGTCTTCTCCTCTATTTCACTATTTCTGGTTACTGTTTATTTGATTCTGATACATAGATTAATGATCAACATCTGTAAGATAAATTAAATTATAAGTCGACACGGTATACGCGGGTTTCCTTATCTGTAGTTGCATATATACGCGGTTTTCACTAACTGAAGTAGCGTATATGATCTGGGTTTGAAAAAGAAAATAATTGACTTGATAATACTGATTCACACCCCCTCTCAGTATTATTTCCAACAATTGGTATCAGAGCAGGTCCTTCAGAAGAAGCTTGATCGCTTGAAGGAAGATCTATCATCATAAGCAACTACGAGAGAGAATCATCAATCAGGCCACCAATTTTTGATGGGACCAACTTCGTCTATTGCAAGGTAAGAGTTACAACCTATCTTCAATCTCTTGGTACAGAGGTCTGGGATACCATAGATATAGGGTACAATTTTTCATCAGCAACTCCTATAGATCCGGCTGAGAAGAAGCAGTTTGAAACAAATGCAAAGGTTGTCAATACTCTATTAGGATGTCTATCTCAATCAGAATTCATCAAGGTTATGCAGTATAAAACTACAAAAGAAATATGGGACAAGATCATTCTGAGCTATGAAGGAGATGAACAGGTAAAATGAGAAAAACTTCAAACCCTCAAAATTCAGTATGAAAATCTCAGAATGTACAATGATGAAAGTGTGGCTAACTATTTCCTACGCATAGATGAGATTGTTAATTGTAATGAAAAATTTGGGTGAAGAAATAAAAGAGGTTGTTGTGGTTGAAAAGGTTCTGAGATCTTTGTCTTCTAAGTTTGAATCAAAAGTTTCTGCAATAGAAGAAAAGGAGAATCTACAGAAAATTACCATGTCACAGCTACACAGAATTCTAACCACTTATGAAATGAGGAAAGGGAGACCATCAAACAGAAGAGAAGCCGCATTCAAGGCCTTAGGAAAAGGATATTCCTATGACTCAGGACATATGTCAGAAGAAGAGGAAGAATCAAATTTTGTCAAGAACCTTCAATGGGGTGCTGGAAGATTCAGAGGTAAGTTACCTTTCAAATGTTTTGCTTGTGGAAGAGTCGGTCACTATGCTGCCAAGTGTCCTCATAAAGGTAAACTTGACAAAGGTAAGGAACCTGTTAGATGGAACAAGAAACAGAATGTAAATCAGAAAAGCTATTACACTCATGAAGACAGTTATTGATTTTCAAATAGTGATGAAGATGAACAAGGTAATAATTATAGACTTTTAATGGCTTTTGAAGATGATGATTTCATGGATGCTATAGATGAAGAAGGTCTTTATGAAGAGATTTCTAAACTCAAAATTTGTTTAGAAGAGAAAAATATGATTATTGATACTCTACAATTCCAACTGGATGAAAGTGAAAAACATCATGAAAAGTTAGAATTTGAAATTGTGGGACTTAGAAAAGAGATTGAGAAAACTAAATCTCTTAATCTTAGATTTTTTAAAGGAACTGAAACGTTAGATGAGATTATCAAAGTTCAGAGTTCTCCACTAATCAAGACAGGTCTGGGATATAATGAAGAAGCAACTCAAGCGGAGAAACCATCCACCTCTAAAAGTTATCTTGATGCAGCAAGGAGAAGTGAGTAAAGGCTCAATGGAGATCACCAGGTAAATCATGGACAATTTACCTCAAGAGTGAAAAAAGTCTACCAGGAAAATTGGGGGCAATCTACTTTAAGGATGAACAGAAGCTACAACTAGCCACAGGTAAAACCTTCTCAATTTGCCTCAAGAATGGATGTCAATAGAAACTACAATCACTTGGTTGGTAATCGCAGGATTTTCTTCAATGGCCAATGTTTCTCTTGTCATAACTTTGGTCACAAAGCAACTCAATGTGTTGCCTATAAGACAATCATGACTAGAGAAGCTCAAAAACAAATAAATATGACTGGAATCATGAAAAGGACCTACAATAACTTTTCTGCTCTTGAAAATGAAATAGAATGTTCTATTTGTAACAACTTCGGTCACGAAGATTCTGAATGCAGGAGTAGGTTTTGGCAGACAACTCAGAAGGAACAAGCCTCAAGTGCCAAAACATGGAGAATGAAGGAACCACAACCAGAAAGATGTGGGATAGCCCTATATGCAGAAGGACAAGAAAATCAATGGTACATCGACAGTGGATGTTCGAAACATATGACAGGTGATAAAGAGAAACTTCAATCATATAGTGCCTTAGAAAAGGAAAAGAAGGTCTCATTTGGAAATGACACCTCTGCACTCATAAAAGGTAAAGGTTCTGTTCAGTTGAAAGAAAAGGTCAAAGCTGGAAATGTTATGTATGTTGATGGCTTGAGGCATAATCTATTGAGTGTCAGTCAGATGTGTGATCAAGGAACTGAGGTAATATTTCGATCAAATGGATGTAGTGTTCATGATCTTGATACAGGAAAAACAGTGATCAAAGGCATAAGAACTCCAAATAATTTATACATATTCAAAGAAAGACAACAACAATGCTATTTGAGCAAGAATGATGAACACTGGCTATGGCACTGGAGGTTGAGGCATCTAAGCTTCTCACAGATAAGGAAAGCATGCAAATACCAGGCAGTTCGTGGTCTTCCAGACATCAGAATTCCAGACAATACAATATGCAAATCATGTCAGTTTGGTAAGCAAACCAGAACTAACTTCCCTGAGAAGGAATGATCAGCTAGTAGGCCACTTGAACTTGTCCACACTGATGTATGTGGTCCATCTAAGAAAAGGTCACCTCAGGGAGAAGAATACTTTATATTATTCATTGACGATTTTTCTAGGATGTGTTGGATAGGACTTATGAAGCACAAATACAAAGCCTTCGAAAAATTCAAATCTTTCAAAGCCTTGGTTGAAAATGAATCAGATCACAAAATTAAGTGCCTCAGGTCTGATAGAGGTGGGGAGTTTACCTCAAATGAATTTTTCAATTTTTGTGAAGAACATGGAATAAGAAGGGAATTCTCTACAGCCAGGACTCCTTAGCAAAATGGAGTAGTGGAAAGGATGAACAGAACGGTTCAACAAATGGCTTGTGTTATGCTTGATGAGTCTAGAACTCCCGCAACTTTCTGGGGTGAAGCTGCATTTGTTGCAGTTGTTATTCTCAACAAAACAAACATTTGGGTGAACAACACTCAAACCCCTCATGAGCTCTGGTATGGTGAGACTCCTTCGGTAAAATATTTCAAAATTTTTGGAAGCAAATGTTATATCAAAAA
>APFE031277563.1:31051-41775 GCA_000404065.3 Pinus taeda | reverse complement strand
GTTGATGAAGAAGAAAACACTCCTAGGCAGGTAAGATCTGAAGATTTCAAAGATGATGAGGACTATCCATCAAAATCAAATCAGATTCATGATGAAGAAGAAACCCATGAGGCACCAGAAGAACAGATAAGGGTAGAAGATAAGACTCCATCCAGGCACGTTCAGAAGAATCATCTAGAATCTCAAATTTTGGGGCAGAAAGAGGCAGGTATACAAACATGAAGAACAATTGCAGAAGCTTCAAGCTATTTGGCATTGCTCTCCTCCACTGAACCACAAAATGTAAAAGAAGCATGCAAAGATGAATGCGGGGTCAAAGCAATGGATGAAGAACTTGAGCAGATTGAAAAGAATAACACTTGGGAGTTGGTCCCTAGACCAAAAGTTAAGAATGTCATAGGGAAAAAATGGATATTCAAAAACAAGTTGAATGAAAATGGTGAAGTTATTAGAAACAAGGCCATACTTGTTTGTAAAGGGTATGCTCAATAAGAAGGAATAGACTTTGAAGAAACTTTTTCTACCGTTGCTAGACTTGACGCCATCAGAATGTTCCTTGCTCTCTCAAGCTTTTAGAAGTTCAAAGTATTTCAAATGGACGTGAAATCGGCTTTTCTGAATGGAGACTTAGAAGAAGAAGTGTATGTTTAGCAACCAGATGGATTCATCCTTAGAAATGATCCGAAACTTGTATGCAGACTTAAGAAGGCTCTCTATGGTCTTAAACAAGCTCCAAGGGCTTGGTATTATCGTTTGGACAAATATCTTCATCAACAAGGTTTCTCAAAAGGATCAGCATATAGCAATCTTTATATAGAAATTGAAACTAACAAATTGCTAATACTGGTTTTGTATGTTGATGATATCATCTTTGGCAGCAATGAAGAAGCTATGAGTCAGAACTTTGCCTTGGTAATGCAGAAAGAATTCGAAATGTCCTTGCTTGGAGAACTGACATATTTTCTTGGATTACAAATCCAACAAAATGAAAGGTGGTATCTTTTTATCTCAAACCAAGTACTCAAGCAGATTTTGAAGAAGTATGGCATGGAAGAATCGACCAGTAATGTACCCCTATGGTTACAGGATGCAGCCTCAGTGCAAATGATGAATCAGCAGTAGTGCATCAACCAACTTATAGATCCATGATTGGAAGTCTGCTTTATCTAACAGGTACCCGACCAGACATTATGCATGCAGTGGGAATGGTTGGAATATTTCAGGAAAATCCAAAGGAAACTCATCTTTAGGTAGTGAAAAGAATTTTCAAGTATCTTCAAGGAACTCAAAACTATGGCCTATGGTATCCTAGAGATACAGATCTCACTCTTCATGCTTATATAGGTGTAGATTGGGCTGGAAGCATGGATGACAGGAAAAGCACTAGTGGTGGTGCATTCTTTATGGGTTCCAAATTAGTATCCTGGTTCAGCAAGAAATAGAGTTCGATTGCTTTATCTACAGCTAAAGCAGAATATGTGGCTGCTGCATCTTGTTGCACATAGCTCCTTTGGATGATGCAAACTTTGTAGGATTTTCAAATCACTTGTACTCCACCTATCTCCATCTTATGTGATAATACAAGTGCAATAAGCATTTCAAAGAACCCAGTCATGCATTCAAAGACCAAGCACATACCGATCAAGTATCATTTTCTCCGGGAACAAGTGCTGGAACAAAAGGTCAAATTGGAATATGTTCCCTCCAAGGAATAAGTTGCTGATATTTTCAACAAACCACTACCCAGGGAGACATTTGAATACCTCAGACAGAAGCTGGGGGTAGTTTATACATCATCTTGCTATTGAAACTTGTCTTTTTTAGAGAAATATGGTTGTACGCGAGTTGCATGAGGAGGATCCACGTATATACACCAGTTTATGCAGATACAGTCGCGTATATCATGGTTTGAAGGAAATCAGTAGGGACAGACTCTGGTTGAAGAGAGTCTGATATGGGTCTAACATAGACCATCTGGCATAGGTTCAGGGGGAGCAGATAAAGTGGATCAGCTGCAGAAGGAGAACAAAAGGAAAACATGGTTGCTGATCTGTAGATGCTGCTGATATTAGTTATTAGTGACTTTCATAAGTCTTGCTATTTCGTCTCTATGTCATATATATCATTTATTGTCAAGGTCATGTAACGGCCTATTTTGGTTTCCCCACTATGCCTGGGATGAATGATGTAATGTACTTGGTTGTCTTATGTAAATTTCTGGTGTATCCCCACTTGGTTGGGTGATGGACGCATGTATAGAGTCTGTTGGTGATAGGAAGGTCTTTTATGATGTATAAGTCATGGTTCTAAGAACATCTTTTTGCAGATCTTGCCTACAAGTTACGGGGAGCTTGGTCAGCACAATAGAGCAGAGATTTCAGCATGTACTCAGGAGGAGCACAACCCTTTGCCCTTGATGACAAAGGGGGAGAATGACTTTGAGGATCTTGGGGTTGCCATCAAGTCCAAAGGGGGAGATTGTTGGCATTATGGCACAGGTGTTTTCCTTGATGGCAACTCACTCTGGTGACAGATCACAGTTCAGGCACTCAGAAAGAAGAAAAAGATATATATGCAGGTTCACCTTGACGAAGCCGCATATACACACTGGTTAGATGTTCCGAAGTCGCGTATGCATATACATGCACTTTCACACAAGAAAAAGCACATACATGTGGGAGAACTTATTTTTGGTCCATGGTATTTAGTCCTTGGTCTTTGGACCTATGGTTTTTGGGCCATGGTATCTCGTCAGAAGTGTTGATCCCAAGTATTGAGTCCATGGTATTGATTTGTTGTGGTTTAGGACCATGGTATTGTGAAAGGCCTAACACTATAAAAGAGGAAGGAGATCATTTGGCAAAGCATAATCTGAATGAATTGAATATCTGATAAGGTACTAGATCTGGAATACTAGGATTGGGTTATGGTGCAGATCTGGATCTGAATGAAGGAGGAACCTGAGCGCAAGGAGAAGGATAAGTTCTATCGAAGGGTCAAAATCTTAAGGCTTGAACAATAGTATCTTTGAATGATTTTGATCTGTTATATGTGGCGCATGCTTGATCTATAAATCTGGTAATCTGGGTTAACTAATGTCTGAATGATTGGAAGAGTGAATTATCCTTTATAGATCTGTACGCAGGTTCAATGAAGTGAAGCCGCATATACACACTAGTTCTATGACTAAAAACAGCGTATACGCAGGTTGGTCCAAATACAAAAGCGTATGCACGTAGGTTTCTGGTTATTAAAGTAGCGTACGTCTCTTAAATTGTGTTCTAGTTGCTTCTGTTTATTGTTGCAGTGTTCCGGGTTCAGAATTTGGTGTGTGGTTACTGTTACTGTGTTCTGGGTACAACTATCAGAGAAGAGTCTATTTGATTCAGTGTTAATTGGTGAAAAGGAGATTGTTTGATGATTGATTGATATTCATGGATCCAGTTTGAAAATTTATGAAACATGGTCCTTGGAAGATAAGAGAAGGTTGTAGCCTTTTGCAGGTAGTAGCCTGCGTACTAGTATCCCAGCTAGTACAACAGCTAAGGGGGTTGTAGCTCCCTTCCAAGAAAAGATGGAGAACGAGAGAGGGTTGTAGCTCTCTGCAGGTAGTAGCCTGCATACTGGGAAAGGACTGCACCAGTACAGAAACATTGTAAAAAGAAGTTTCTAAATAAAGGAAGATAGAGACGAATTGCAGCAGGTGGTTTTCATCCACATTGGGTTTCCACCTTATATCTTGTGTTCTTGTGTGAGATTGTCTTCTGCTTTGTTTCACTATTTCTGGTTACTATTTATTTGATTCTGATACATAGATTAACGATCAAAATCTCTAAGTTAAATTAAATTATAAGTATGCATGGTATACGCGGGTTTCCTTATCTGTAGTTGTGTATATACGCGGTTTTCACTAACTGAAGTAGCGTATATGATTTGGTTTGAAAAAGAAAATAATTGACTTGATATTACTGATTCACCCCCCCCCCCCTCTCAGTATTATTTCCAACACTTCTTGGTTCTATAATATATATATATATATAATATATATATATATATATATATATTATATATATATATATATATATATAATATATATAATATAGATATGATGATGATGATGATGATGAGAAAAAAAATCATTGGTCATAAAAGGTTACCATACATAGATTATATTTAAAGGTAGATCAAATTATTTTTTAGCACACTTCCAAAACATATGGTTTCTATTCCAAGGTAGATATTGAACACATTGATGAAGCCAACTTTGTCTTGGATCTATCATCCAAGCATTCTGTATATCTACAAGTTCACCTCTCATTTTCATTGTTTTTTAAAATGTTAAATATTTTTACACATGATATACTGAATAGTTAATGGACAATACAAATAGTTTCCATGGTTCATATTATTCTACTTATATGCTCTTTGTAACTGAACAAAATTATAAATTTTTCCTTGAGAATTAGACTTGTAGCACAAAGAACATGGTTGGGAATCATTTAATGGCTATATCAATTCACAACTACTAACAATTGTTTTTTCTTTCTCTTTAAGTTTTGCAACCCAATTTGACTTAAACATGCTTAATAGTGAAAAGACCATTTGTCAATACTTCAGGTTTTACAAAATTCCTATAAACAACTATCTCTACTTGGTAATCTAAAAAATATCAACAAATTCATAATCTCATATATTGATCAGAAGAGGCCATCATCAAAGTGAATCAAATAACAAGAATGATCTATGCCTACTAAAACATATAATCACATTGTTTCCCTAATAGAAACTAAAAACTTATATACCAAGTTGTTGAACTTTTGCAACCAATTATAAACCTTCAACAAGAAGTTGTTTTCTAATGAGGATTATTTCCATATCTTCCTTGGTTTTACGAGGAAAAAGAAACAAAATTTCATTGGTTATCAAGGTAAACCAAATTAATTATTTGCATACTTCCAAAACCTAGGGTTTTGTATCCAAAGTAGATAGTAAGCACATCAATGAAATCAACTTTGTTTTTATGTATCATCCAAACATTATGTACAATTACAGACTCACCTCTAATCCATTGTTTCTAAAAATGTTGAATATTTTTATACATGATATCCTGAACAATTGGACAATACAAATAGTTGCCATCGCTATTCTTCCATTTATATTCTTTTTG
Source organism: Pinus taeda (assembly GCA_000404065.3). Classification (NCBI taxonomy): domain Eukaryota; kingdom Viridiplantae; phylum Streptophyta; class Pinopsida; order Pinales; family Pinaceae; genus Pinus; species Pinus taeda. The sequence continues at coordinate 36,608 of APFE031277563.1, read as the reverse complement.
CAACTTATTTGAAAGCTCAATTTTGTCCTAACAATTAGACTTGTAGTACAAAGAACAGGGTTAATACATATGATTCAACCAAAAACTAGTTACTACCAAAATTCAACCAAAAAAATATTACTGCATAAAATAGAATTAAAAACAAAAACAAAAATTTCCCAAATTAAAATTAAATAAATAAAAATATATAAATAAATAAATTATGAACTATTTTTTACCAAAATTTAATGATTTTTTTAGTGCTAATCCTAACATCACCATTACAACAAGCTATTTTTCTAGTGCTCCATTACAACAAGATATAAGAGGGATATAATGCAAAAAATTTAATAATAATATGTATGTAGAAGATGGTCTTCAAACTGGTGAATTCATGAAAATCAATGGGAATACAGTCAAAATAATTGTATGTTATTTACTTTTTTACATAGATTGTCAAAATAATTGCATAAATCAATTTTTTTTAACCAAAATTTAAAAGAATCTTTGCTGGTGCTAACATTAGAACCAGCATTACAACAAGATATCTTTCTAGTGTTGACAACACCATTATAGTACGTAATATACCTCAAGAGAGACACAAAATGTAAAAAGTATGATAGTAATATGTATCTAGAAGATGGTAGTGAAACTAGTAATTGTTTATGAATCCATAAGATTGTAAGGTCATTCTTATTATCATAATCATTTTCATCATCATCACCATCATCCTTATCATCGTTATTTCCATCATTACATTATCATCATAATCACCATTCATTCCATCATCATCATTGTCATCATCATCATTATGGACATTGTTTGCAATTGCTCATAATTATAGATGTTGTAAGAAATATCATCATCTCAAAAAATGTGATTAGTTGCTAGAAAAGGGTTGTTTAGGACACATTGATATACGTAAGAGAAATAACAACTCTATTTTTGAGAGATGATTGATGATGATGATCATCACCACTGTTATCATTTTCATTATCATTTTTATCATCCCCATCATCATCATTAATGTAATTTCTATCATCATTGTTGTCATCGTCATCATGGACATCATCATCATTCATGCTATTATTATTTTTTATGATGACCTAGATGAAAATGATGATAATGATGATGATGATGACAAGGATGATGACACCAAAGATAGTGCTTATAATTATGACAATGATAGCATTTAAAAATTGGGAAGATTCGCCAAGGTCATTAGCATCGTCATCATCATAATAATTGCCATCATCATCATTGTCATTGTAACCACTATCGTCTTTATCATCATAATCACAATTCATGTCATCTCCATCATCTTCATTTTCATCATTGCCAAGATTATTGACATTGTCATCAATTGTTCATAATTGTCAATGCCATAAGGAATATCATCAATGCAGAAAATATGATGAGTATTGGAAAAGGGATGCAAAAGCGAACACATAAGTGGGGGCAACAATAGAAGTAAATTGGATGAAAAGTGGATGCAACATAAGTAGATGCACAACAACATGAAAAACTTGACACAAAAATGGATGCAAAATTAGTTGCAGTTGTCAATGCAAACTTGGATGCAAACATGAATGTAAAAGTGGAAGCAAACATGGGTCCAATGGTAGGCGTAATACTTGGTACAAATTGTGGTGAAACAAATGTGGATGCAACAACGGACGCAGAAAAGGACACAAACTTAGATGCAAAAAAGAGACAAACATGGATACAAAATAAGATGAAAAAAGGGATGTAAACATGGACACAGACATGGGTGCAACAATGGACACAAAATTAGATGCAAAAATGGATGCAACAAAAGTGGATGCAATAGGGGATGCAAAAGCATACACAATATTCGATGCAAACTTGAACACAAAAGAGGGTGCAAATGTGGATGGAAAAGTGGAAGCAAATGTGGTCGTAATAATAGGCGCAAGATATGGCGCAACAAAAGTGGGTGCAACAATAGACAAAACAATATGCAAAATAAGATGCAAAAAGGGATGTAAAAGTGGAAGCAAACATTGATGCAAGCGGCAAAACAAAATTGGATGCAAAAAATGGATACAATGGAAGTAGATGCAAAAGTAGATACAAAACGAGATGCAAATCCCAATGCATAAACTTGACACAAAAGTGGATGAAAAAAGAGATGCAATATTTGATGCAAAAGAGGATGTGAACATGGATGCAAAATTAGAAGCAAACGTGGGTACAACAGTAAGTGCAAAATATGGTGCAAATTGTGGCACAACAAAAGTGGATGTAGCGATAGATGCAAAGAAAGAATCAAACTATTATGCAAACGAAGATGTAAAAAGGGATGCAAAAAGTGGACTTTAAAATGGGTGCAACAGTGGATGCAAAATTCTGTGCAAAAGTGGATGCAATAGAAGTCGATGCAAAACGAGACACAAAACCCAATGCAAATCCTAATCCAAAAGTGGATACAAAAAGGAATGCAAAAATAGATGTAGAAGTTGATGAAAACTTAGATGCAAATGAGGATGCAAATGTGGATGCAAAATTATAATCAAAAGTGGGTGCAAAAGGAGGTTCCAAACTAAGCGCCAATCGTGGCACAAAAATATTAGATGCAATAGTGGGCACAATAATAGATGAAAAAGAGGACGTAAATATGGATGAAAACCAAGATGGAAAAGTGGATGCAACAAAAGTAGATGCAAAATTATATGCAAAACTAGACACAAAACGCGATGAAAAACTTGGCACAAAAGGGATGCAAAAATGGATGCAAAAAATGATTTAAAAAGGAATGTAAAAAATTATGCAAAAGTTGATGCAAGTGCTGGTGCAAAAAGTGGATGCAAATGAGGATGCAAAAGTATGTCAAACAAAATTAGGTGCAAAACTTGGTGCAAAGGATGACACAAAACAAGCCATAAAATTTGCTGCAAAACCCGATGCAAAACCTATTGCAATACTTGGTGCTAAACTTGGTGTAAGATTTGGTGCAAAATTCGATGCAAATGTTTTGTCAAGTTTTGCACCATATTTGATAAATGGATGCAAATAGCACCAAAAATGGGCTCTAGATGCAAACAAATAAGTAAAAAGGGACGCTAATAACATGGATTTGTTGTAGTGGAGGGAGTAGCAGTGTATGTGGATGCAGGGATGATGGTAATGGTTGAGGTGATTCTGTTAGAAAACAAAATCTTCACCTGAATTGAAGAAATGAAGTGAAAAATAATAGAATTGACGGAGGGATGTGTTAGAGCCTAGATTTACCTCAGGCTGAAAAGGTAAGCTTCTAGGTCCACATCAAACCATGCTTAGCCTCGTAGCTAGCCCTACGAGGACACGAGAGGGCTCTCTCTCGGTCAATCTTGTTGGACACCTAATCCTAAAGGGTTAGCGTGGAAGCCAAATGGACAAGCAGTCCAAGGGACCTTGGGATGTGAATCCCAACGGTCACCATATTGTACTATAAATGTACATCTTTTGCGAATAAAAATTGTACTGAATGATTTATCTTTCCTATTGTTTTCCTATTTGTTCTCCCTGACCATGTCTGTTTAACATGGTATCAGAGCCATGATGAGTGGCCTGTTTTCCCTGAGCAACTGATCTGAATTGCCCTAAATAGTGTTGGCCCAGTCTTCACACCTGAAGAAAACGTTTGCCTGCCTGAAGACTGCGTACCTGACTCCTCTGGCGCCGCTGTCTGACATAACGCCTTGCTGCTTTCAATTGAGACCATCACATTGACAAATCCTGTGGTTCTTCTGCTTCCGTTTCCGTTTCCGTTTCCATTTTATGCGGATGTTCTTATTAGATGAGTTTCTTGTTGTTATTGGACGTAGTCTGCATTTTCTGGGCTACATACTGGATGCTGGGTTGAGCATATACACTGCCAGGGCCTAATTCACAATCTAAAGTTGGCCGTGTTGCTACTAACTAGGTCTTTATCATCTGCGTCTGAAGTATTTGGAGCAAAAGGGGTAACGTGTTACTCATTATATGACTGATATATAAATAAATATAAGTGGTCTCCTTATTTTTTATTGGATGTGCCTGGGATGTATATGGGCTGACTCAGTAGGAGAGTGTTCCTCTCAATGGTGTTCTTAATCATACTGGAGGCTACTGTAATGCCACTTCTGGACAGCAGACCATTCTAAAAACCAAATCTGGCTTATGGTTCGGATTTTACCATACATGGATTATATGTACGAGTGATCTATCATAAATAAATTGTAGCGAACGGTTCATTGTTCGGAGTATTAAATCATCTTATTGCAGTTCTATTTCTTTGGTCCGTGGCATTGCCATGCCTGTTTATTTGTTTTTACAGTCAGTCGTGTATACTCTCTCCAAGATGTGGTTCGAAGTGCAAGTCTAAACTACAATAGTTTGAGTAAAATCTTCATTTGAAAGTGTGCGACACGGTTGCTTGTACATTAACGAGGTGAATGACTTCAAAACTCCTGTACGAAGAATGACTTGGATGAAGACGCAGCGACACAACAATGAATGAGTTGCAGAAGACGTAAGGAAACGGTGAATGACTTGAGCAGACGAAGGGAAAATCGTCTCTACCATCTTGATGTTGGAGATAACTACCCCATGTGATTTGACCGATGCACAGCGACCGCGGCACTGCGCACCGCCTCACCGTCACCGCCATGAACTGTTCCAATTTCGAATAGCCGTCATGCCCATTCCATATGATGCATGAAGTAAGGGCGGATTGAACACTTGTTTAATTGTCTTTCAAACAGTTTTTGATATTGGTGCCATATCACAGGCATGATACGTGTTTCATTCAAAAATCTCTTGAAGTGTTCAAAAACAGCATCTAACACTCGATATGGTAAAGCATACTTTTTGTCCAATAGAAGATTTATAAAGTAACTGTTTGTGCCACAGTACTCCATCTCTGCTATTTTCATTAGACCAGCACTAGAATGAAGGGAAGGAATTGAGACTTTCTGAATGACACTTCCAATAATAACAGCTTCCCGCAGATTGCATGTACGTGACTGACAGAGAGGCAAGAGAATGCCTTTAAAGAAGGCTGGTGGCTTATACAATGACTTTTTCAAGGCTTGGTACAATGCAAAATGAAGTCGCTTATTTTTATTGATGTCTTCCCTAACATTATTTCTTTTATTTTAATGAGATATTGACACTTGTATCGATGGAAAGTAAAACCATGCATGCTGGACAACACAACCTTGGGGAATATTGTAAGCATTCTTGATTCTTTCCAGCAACTTGTAATCCACTTCACATCCCCATTGCTGCACGAGAAACAGTGTTATTCTCACCTGGAGAACGAGAGTTTGTCAATAATTAAATCGCTGACCAACAGCCAAGTTCCAAGAAAATTTTGCTACCACAGTGTCAAGGGATCAGCGGAAACCAAAATTGTTGTATACACAGGAGAGAAGAAATTCTCTGGTGCATGTATGGGCATATTTTTGATAGAGTTCGCGATGTTTTAAATTTTCAAATTGACTGTGTATGCATTGGGCTAGCAGCCAGAGATTTGTTATTGTCAGAGACTTGTTATTGACTGTGGAATACTTTTAGTCTTTGCATCATATTTGGA